>MU843425.1:698170-887506 GCA_030867255.1 Colletotrichum somersetense | reverse complement strand
GGGGGGGGGCCAAACGGCGCTGAGTGCCTGTTTGTGTGGCAACGAGTAGTGAGTGAGTGTACCTACTCCACCCGAAAAGCTGACTTCGTGTCGTGGCGAATGAGTCATGAGCCACACCCCTCCAGAGTGCTGCGCCCGCTGGACTTCCTGAAGCACCGCCTGCCTTCGAAGCTCGCGCCGCCACGTGACCGAGTCCATCCTGAAACGGCCTAGCGTGAATCGACCTCCTTCCAGGACAGAGAGCTGCATATCCAAAAATTTCGATGGCGCGGCGACGTTTGTTGTCGTTGAATCCATCAAACATCGTCTAATTCCAACAACACCACCATCCCGACTTCGGTCATCGCTGTGATCTTGTGCGGGGTCTGTTGACCAGTTTTGTTCTATACACTCGCAGTTTCAGACCGAGACCGAATACCGACCGGACTTGCGCTGCGCCTTCAGTCACGACTTTCGCGTCTTGAAGGTCGCGCCTGCGACTCGTCGTCGACTTTGACGACTTCCCACCCACGCACGCGAGACTAGACCACCACCACCGACGAGTCGACATGTCCTTTCCACCTCCCCCTCCCCCAGGATGGGGTCCTCCGCCGCCGCCTCCTCCTCCCCCATCATCGTCCCTCCCTCCGCCGCCAGCTGCACCAGCTCCCCCGCCGCCGGGATATCGCCCCCCGACCGATCCTCAGATCGCCAAGTTCGCTCAAAAGAAGAAGGAATGGCTTCGTAACCAGCGCAACCGCTTCGGCGAGAAGCGAAAGGGTGGCTTTGTCGAAACACAGAAAGCCGATATGCCCCCGGAGCATCTGCGCAAGATCGTCAAGGATATCGGCGATGTGTCGCAAAAGAAATACACCAGCGACAAGCGCAGCTACTTGGGTGCGTTGAAGTTCATGCCCCATGCTGTCATGAAGCTTCTCGAAAACATGCCCATGCCATGGGAGTCGGACCGGAAGGTCAAGGTTCTGTACCATGTCAACGGTTGTTTGACACTGGTCAACGAGATTCCGAGAGTCATCGAGCCTGTCTTTTTTGCACAGTGGGCGATGATGTGGACTTTCATGAGAAAAGAAAAGGCCGACAGGCGTCTGTTCAAGCGCATGCGATTTCCTCCTTTTGATGACGAGGAGCCCCCTCTGTCATGGTCCGAGAACATCGAAGACGTTGAACCCCTGGAACCCATCCAGATGGAGCTCAACGAGGATGAGGATGCGGCTGTGTACGACTGGTTCTACGACCACAGGCCACTCATTGACACTCCTCATGTGAATGGCCCAAGCTACCGCTCATGGAACCTCAACCTCCAGCAAATGGCCACCCTCTTCAGATTGAGTCGACCTCTTATTTCTGATGTGGTGGATAAGAACTATTTCTACCTTTTCGACCTCAAGAGTTTCCTCACTGGAAAGGCTCTGAATGTCGCCCTGCCCGGTGGACCCAGGTTCGAGCCTCTATACAAGGACATCGACCCGAACGACGAAGACTTTGGAGAGTTCAATGCCATTGATCGAATCATCTTCCGAAACCCCATTCGGACCGAGTTCCGCGTCGCATACCCATATCTCTACAACTCTCTCCCCCGAAGCGTTCACCTCGCCTGGCACTCGCATCCTCAGGTCGTGTTCGAGAGATCAGATAACCCCGATCTTCCTGCGTTCCATTTCGACAGGAGAATCCACCCCATCTCTTCGCGTGCGGTAGCGCCAAGAAACCTCACAGTGAGCCATGAGGATGAGATCTTTGGCCCCGGCAACAACGAAGAGCCGGAAGATGAGGCTTTCGAGCTTCCTCTCAACTTCGAGCCCTTTCTGGCGGATGAGGACCTGACAAACGAGGACACCGCGTCAGCAATCGAGTTGTGGTGGGCTCCTTTCCCGTTCAACCGGCGATCGGGCCGCATGGTGCGAGCACAGGATGTTCCTCTCATCAAACAGTGGTACCTCGAGCACCCTCCTTCAGACAAGCCACCGGTCAAGGTTCGCGTGTCTTATCAGAAGCTGCTCAAGAACTACGTCTTGAACGAGCTTCACAAGAAGAAGCCCAAGTCGCAGCAAAGCCAGAACCTGATGCGCAACCTCAAGCAAACCAAGTTCTTTCAACAGACCGAGATTGACTGGGTAGAAGCGGGTCTTCAGGTTTGCAGGCAAGGATTCAATATGCTCAACCTCCTTATCCACCGCAAGAACCTTACCTACCTTCACCTCGATTACAATTTCAACCTCAAGCCTGTCAAGACCTTGACTACCAAGGAGCGAAAGAAGTCGCGTTTCGGAAATGCATTCCATCTCATGCGTGAAATCCTGCGCTTGACGAAGTTGATCGTTGATGCTCAAGTTCAGTACCGACTTGGCAACATTGACGCATTCCAGCTTGCTGACGGCATTCTGTACGCCTTCAACCATGTCGGCCAGCTTACTGGTATGTACCGTTACAAGTACAAGCTCATGCACCAAATCCGTTCCTGCAAGGATTTGAAGCACTTGATCTACTACCGCTTTAACTCGGCACCTGTCGGCAAGGGTCCGGGTTGTGGTTTCTGGGCTCCGGCATGGCGTGTCTGGCTTTTCTTTATGCGAGGTATCATCCCTTTGCTCGAGAGATGGCTCGGCAATCTGCTGTCTCGCCAATTCGAGGGTCGTCACAGCAAGGGCGTGGCGAAGACCGTCACAAAGCAGCGCGTGGAGTCGCATTTTGACCTCGAACTACGCGCGTCTGTCATGGCTGACCTGATGGACATGATGCCTGAGGGTATTAAGCAGAACAAGGTCAACACCGTTCTCCAGCACCTGTCTGAGGCGTGGAGATGCTGGAAGAGCAACATCCCCTGGAAGGTGCCTGGTCTGCCCGCACCCATCGAGAACATCATTCTGCGTTACGTCAAGGCTAAGGCTGACTGGTGGATTTCGGTGGCTCATTACAACCGTGAGCGTATCCGCCGCGGTGCTACTGTTGATAAGACGGTTGCGAAGAAGAACGTCGGTCGTCTGACTCGCCTCTGGTTGAAGGCCGAGCAGGAGAGACAGCACAACCACATGAAGGACGGTCCTTACGTCTCGTCCGAGGAGGCCGTGGCGATTTACACGACCACCGTCCACTGGCTGGAGTCCCGCAAGTTCTCTCCCATCCCTTTCCCCTCGGTGTCCTACAAGCACGACACCAAGATTCTCATTCTTGCATTGGAGCGCTTGCGAGAGGCATACTCTGTCAAGGGCCGTCTCAACCAGAGCCAGCGCGAGGAGTTGGCATTGATTGAGCAAGCATACGACAGCCCCGGTACAACGTTGGAGCGGATCAAGCGCTTTTTGCTCACGCAGCGTGCCTTCAAGGAAGTGGGCATCGACATGAACGACAACTACAGCACCATCAACCCTGTGTACGATATCGAGCCTATTGAGAAGATCAGCGATGCCTACCTCGATCAATACCTTTGGTACCAGGCCGACCAGCGTCACCTATTCCCTGCGTGGATCAAGCCCTCAGACTCTGAAGTCCCGCCGCTTCTGACGTACAAGTGGGCACAGGGGATCAACAATCTCGACAAGGTTTGGGAAACCGAGAACGGAGAATGCAATGTCATGATCGAAACGGAACTCTCCAAGGTCTACGAGAAGATTGAGTTAACGCTTCTCAACTCCCTCCTTCGACTGATCATGGATCACAACCTTGCGGATTACATCACTGCGAAGAACAACGTTCAGTTGACATACAAAGACATGAACCATGTCAACAGCTACGGCATGATTCGTGGCTTGCAGTTCTCCGCCTTCGTGTTCCAGTACTACGGCCTCGTCCTCGATCTCCTTCTCCTCGGCCCTCAGCGAGCCAGCGAGATTGCGGGTCCACCTCAAAGCCCCAATGACTTCCTCCAGTTCCGAGACAAGGAGACCGAAACCAGGCATCCCATCCGTCTGTACACTCGCTACATTGACAAGATCTGGGTCTTCTTGCGCTTCACCGCGGACGAGTCGCGAGATCTCATCCAGCGATTCCTTACGGAACAGCCTGATCCCAACTTTGAAAATGTCATCGGATACAAGAGCAAGAAGTGCTGGCCTCGTGACTCTCGCATGCGTCTCATGAGACACGATGTCAACCTGGGCAGAGCAGTCTTCTGGGATCTCAAGAACAGGTTGCCTCGTTCCGTCACCACCATCGAATGGGACGACAGCTTCGCTAGTGTTTACAGCCGCGACAACCCCAACTTGCTGTTCTCCATGTGTGGTTTTGAGGTCCGCATCTTGCCCAAGTGTAGAAACCAGAACGATGACTTCTCTGTTAAGGACAGCGTCTGGTCTTTGGTAGATAATACCACCAAAGAAAGGACGGCTCACGCGTTCCTCCAGGTGACGGAGGAGGATATCCAAAAGTTCAACAACCGCATTCGCCAGATTCTTATGTCGTCTGGATCCACGACATTTACCAAGATCGCCAACAAGTGGAACACTGCCCTGATTGCGCTCTTTACATACTATCGCGAGGCGGCGGTGTCGACCGTCAGTCTGCTTGACACCATTGTCAAGTGTGAGACGAAGATTCAGACGAGAGTCAAGATCGGACTGAACTCGAAGATGCCGTCTCGTTTTCCCCCGGCCGTGTTCTACACCCCCAAGGAATTGGGAGGTCTGGGCATGATTTCCGGTTCTCACATCTTGATCCCTGCCAGTGACAAGCGGTGGTCGAAGCAGACAGATACCGGTGTCACTCACTACCGCGCCGGCATGACGCATGACGAGGAGACGCTCATCCCCAACATTTTCCGTTACATCATCCCTTGGGAGGCTGAGTTCATTGACTCTCAGCGAGTCTGGACAGAGTATTCTCAGAAGCGTATGGAAGCTAACCAGCAAAACCGCCGCCTAACTCTCGAGGACCTGGAGGACAGCTGGGATCGCGGTCTCCCGCGTATCAATACCCTCTTCCAGAAGGACAGAAGCACCCTGAGTTTCGACAAGGGTTTCCGCGCCCGAGCCGAGTTCAAGATCTACCAGCTCATGAAGAATAATCCATTCTGGTGGACTAGTCAGAGACACGATGGAAAACTGTGGAATCTGAACGCGTACCGTACTGATGTCATCCAAGCGCTGGGTGGTGTTGAAACCATTCTTGAGCATACACTGTTCAAAGCAACCGGATTTCCGTCCTGGGAGGGTTTATTCTGGGAAAAGGCCTCGGGCTTCGAGTCGGTGGCCTCTGTTTCCTGCTTTTCTGAACATCTGCTAACATATTTTTTGCTAGGGAATCGATGAAATTCAAAAAGTTGACCAACGCCCAGCGATCCGGTCTCAACCAGATCCCGAACCGTCGCTTCACTCTCTGGTGGTCTCCTACGATTAACAGAGCCAACGTTTACGTTGGTTTCCAGGTCCAGCTGGATCTGACCGGTATCTTCTTGCACGGCAAGATTCCTACGCTGAAGATCTCACTTATCCAGATCTTCCGTGCGCATTTGTGGCAGAAGATCCATGAGTCCGTGGTCATGGACTTGTGTCAGGTCTTTGACCAGGAACTTGAGTCCCTGGGTATTGAGACGGTTCAGAAGGAAACAATTCATCCCAGAAAGTCCTACAAGATGAACAGTTCTTGTGCCGACATTCTGCTCTTCGCCAGCCACAAGTGGAACGTCACTCGACCCTCCCTGTTGTTTGACACCAAGGACGTCATCGAGCCCACCACGACAAACAAGTTCTGGGTTGATGTTCAGCTTAGATATGGTGATTACGATTCTCACGACATTGAGAGATATACCCGTGCGAAGTACCTTGACTACACCACCGACAGTGCCAGTATCTATCCCTCGGCAACTGGTCTCATGATCGGAATCGATCTGGCGTACAACCTCTACTCTGCGTACGGCATGTACTTCCCTGGTCTCAAAGTTCTGATTCAGCAGGCCATGGCCAAGATTATGAAGGCCAACCCTGCGTTGTATGTCTTGAGAGAGCGTATCCGCAAGGGTCTGCAGCTTTACGCCTCTGAGAGCAACCAGGAGTTCCTGAACTCTCAGAACTATTCTGAGCTCTTCAGCAACCAGACGCAGCTGTTTATTGACGACACCAACGTCTACCGTGTGACTATCCACAAGACTTTTGAGGGCAACCTGACCACCAAGCCTATCAACGGTGCCATTTTCATCTTCAACCCCAAGACCGGCCAGTTGTTCTTGAAGATCATTCACACTAGCGTCTGGGCTGGTCAGAAGCGTCTCGGGCAGTTGGCGAAGTGGAAGACGGCCGAAGAAGTGGCGGCACTCATCCGGTCTCTGCCTGTGGAAGAGCAACCGAAGCAGCTCATCGTTACCCGCAAGGGTCTGCTGGATCCATTGGAAGTCCATCTGCTTGACTTCCCCAACATCTCCATCAGAGCCTCTGAGCTGCAGCTGCCCTTCCAGGCTGCCATGAAGGTCGAGAAGCTCGGTGACATGATTCTGCGTGCCACCGAGCCGCAGATGGTTCTCTTCAACCTGTACGACGAATGGCTCAAGAGCATCTCGTCGTACACGGCCTTTTCGCGTCTGATCCTGATTCTGCGTGCCCTGCACGTCAACCCGGACAAGACGAAGCTCATTCTCCGCCCAGACAAGACAGTCATCACCCAGGACCACCACATCTGGCCTTCGCTGTCCGACGAGGACTGGATCAAGGTTGAAACGCAACTGCGTGACCTCATCCTCAATGACTACGGCAAGAAGAACAACGTCAACGTGTCGAGTCTGACGAGCAGTGAAGTGCGTGACATCATCCTTGGTATGGAGATTTCTGCGCCTTCGATGCAGCGCCAGCAGGCAGCGGAGATTGAGAAGCAACAGCAAGAGCAACAGCAGTTGACGGCAGTGACGACAAAGACGCAAAACGTGCACGGGGAGGAGATCATTGTCACGACGACGTCACAGTTTGAGCAGCAGACGTTCGCGTCCAAGACGGAATGGCGCACGCGCGCCATCGCCACGTCGAACCTCCGCACGAAGGCCAACAACATCTACGTGTCTTCGGTCGACAACGATCTGGACGACATAACGTACGTAATGCCCAACAACATTCTCAAGCGCTTCATCACCATCTCGGACCTCCGTGTTCAGGTCGCCGGCTACCTGTACGGCTCTTCGGCGCCCGACAACGACCAGGTCAAGGAGATCAAGTGCATCGTCATGATTCCGCAGATTGGTGGCCTTCGCAACGTGCAACTCCCGCAACAGCTGCCGCAGCACGAGTTCCTTGAGGGCATGGAACCGCTCGGCGTCATCCACACGGCCTCGGGCTCCGAGCTGCCGTACATGTCGGCGGCCGATGTGACGGAGCACGCGCGCCTTCTCGACGCGCACCAGGAGTGGGACAAGCACAACACGGTGACGGTCAATGTGGCCTTCACGCCAGGCAGCGTTTCCCTGTCGGCCTGGGGCCTGACGCCGCAAGGCTACAAGTGGGGTGCCGAAAACAAGGACACGCAGAGCGACCAGCCGCAGGGTTTCACCACGGTCATGGGCGAGAAGCGCAAGCTGCTTCTCAGCCCGCGTTTCCGCGGCTTCTTCCTCGTGCCCGAGAACAACATGTGGAACTACAGCTTTATGGGATCGGCCTTTGCGGGCATGGAAAAGAAATCGATTCACGTCAAGCTCGACACGCCGCTGCCGTTTTATAGCGACCAGCACCGTCCTGTGCACTTCCACAGCTTCGCCGAGCTTGAGGACATTTGGGTCGACCGCACCGACAACTTTGCCTGAAGCGGTCACTTGGGTGCTTGCTCCCCAGGAATGGGGTAATTTTCTGTTCCTGGGTCCGTCGGCCTTCGGCCTGGCAGCGTCGGGATGGCCGACACGACACATACCGAAACACACAAAATAGGCAAAGACGGGGAGGATTCGAATCAATGGGAAAACCTAATGCATTGTAACTGTTACTTTTTAAGGAGGGCGGGGGGGCCGATGGAGGGGTGGGATGGGACGGGGAACAGAAATGATTCCCATAGAAGGTGGTCAGGGAGGGCTGATGGTGGAGGGGAGGAGGGGGTTCAAGGAAAACCTCTTGTGTGATTAGGTAGGCAATCCGGATAGGCGTTGACGGTTTTTTTCTTGGCAAAGCCCGGGTCGTGAAACCGACTGTACCTTTTTTTTATTTTTTCTTCCTCCAAGTATTTTAAATCGTACAAAAAAAAAAAAGAGGACCTCCTACGTTATGCGACCAACCCATGGCCCCCAGAGTGACATGTGACCCCGTAGCGGCGTAGGGGTGAACCATGATGGTTTCAACACATACGCGCGCGGCATGCCAGCCGCGGCATGAAGAACAGTGTCGGCGCGCGTCACGAATAAGAAGTGTATTATGGTGATCACGGACGAAGGATTACGTCTTGTATCGGCGAATTGCTCCGATCACCTTCCTGTCCGCGGCCTTCCGTTCATACTGGCCCTATGCCGGCTCCGCGTCGTTTCTCTCACTCTCACTCTCTCTCTCTCTCTCTCTCTCTCTCTCTCTCTCTCTCTCTCTCTCTCGCCTGGATTTGGGGGCTCTCGGGATATCCGGTGGGGGGAGCAACGAAAGACAGGGAAGATCCCAAAAGGGGAGAGACCGGGGGTTAAACAAGATCAGGAAAGGGGAAGAAAAAGAAAAGGAAAAAGAAGGGAAAAAAGAATAACCCACAGATACGGCTCTCATAACTGCATCTCCATATGGCACTCGTCATACACACCCGGCTCACTGAGTTGGGAATGGCATCCCGTCATGGCTAGGGCGCACGGCGTACCACGAATAGATGATTCCGTCACCGTCACTTCCCTCCCCAGGGCTTCCATGCAGCTGCTCATCTGGGCAGGTAGGGAGCCCAGGCCAGACAAGGGACCCCGTCTTGTTTTTTTATTTTGTTTTTTTTTACCTACCCTTTTGATTGCGTGCATGCGGCTTCCATGCAGGTACGGCGGCGGACGCTGCCGAGAACGAAATAAGAGTGATGAATTGAAAGGAGCATCCCGTGCGGGCTTCATGTAGGCGCGGAGCTACGGTACCAAGAAGGAAAAGGGGAACTGCAATTCGTGAAGAAAGAGTGGTTGTCACAACCCAACATCCGTCGAAGGAGGGGGGGGTGGATGTCGTTCATTCTAAGCTAGCTAGGTAGGTGCCGCATTGGCTACGTATTTCTCGGTCGACTACATATTGCGAGTCTTTGTGGTGGACCGTGGTGCGTGCTACCAGGCCCGTACGGTAGACGTGCGACGAGCCCAACCGGCCGTTAGGGATATTTTGTCGCGTCGATGCTTTTTTCTATGTATGGGATGGCGTCGACTGCAAAAGGCTAGGCGGCGGGAAGGCCGTTGAAGATGGTGGGCAGTCTAATGGCTGATTCAGCGGGGTAGATGGCCCGGGCAAATTTGGAGATTTCATGCATCAATGCGTCGGGGACGAGTTTAACAAAAGATCCCCCCCCCCCCTTCCCTTGGGGGTGTGTGTATGTGTGTATCCGTGTGTTTGTGTGTGTATTCTTCCCCGTAATCTCTCTTCAGTCCCGGCGGCGCAATATGTTCGGCGCCGATGCGATAGAAACGTTCCCCCCCTGAGACCGATCTGGAGCGGCCAGTAAGGAGCCCTGTGAATATTGGGGCCGGGTTACGTTGAGCGTGAGCATCATACGTAACGGGTCGTTTTCAATATCAAGGCAATCGTGGTTGCAATATTGGCATGGGGATAGATACCTGCCTACCCAAGGAAGGTGTTTCCGTTTCCCTCGGGGCTCTTTGGCAACAACATATGTTCCTGAGATTGTGGTTACGGAACAAAACGTCATCGCGATGCGGCATCCTAGGATATAATGCCGGGATGAGCTTAAGGGTGCGGCTGAGAATGGCGATTGTCTCCGTGTTGGGTGTGTCTCTTGGCCCAGGCCGTTGGGAATGGGGGCCGATCCTGACGTCCTCGTTGGACGGGCAAGGGGTTAGGAAAAAGCAAGGTGTGGCAAGGCGCGGGTATTTTTGGTCGGGGGATTGGCGCTCGAGAGTGTGTACGAATACACACTATTGGCGCCGCAGGCCGGCAGGATGGCGCGGAATGAGCCACAGCCAGGCGGGCGCATGAAAACCTCGAAATGACATCTACGTCGATCCCCGTCGGCCGGACGAGAGTCTAGATATCCGTACATACTACATAGGTATGTGTACACTCACTCAATCGGGCAGCCTCCACAGCAAGGTCGGGACGAACTATTGTGCTTGGGTAGTGGAGGAGATGAAAGCAGCCTGGAAAGGGACACATACCTACCTGTGGGCTTTGGCTTTTGGCCCGTGTGGCTGGAAATGAGTGTTCCCTCCTCTCGGCATTGTCCTGGGCTGGCAGTGAGTCAGTTGTCTCGGCCATTTTCACTGTCGATTTGCGCTTCCATATGCCACGTTTACGAAAGGATAACCCGAGGATCGGGAAGCATCTCGTATTTCAATCGCTTGACCCGAAGCGCAGCAAGCGGTTGTGGGTAAATCAAACGTCTTTGGAGGGTACTGTCGCGGATCTCAGGGGACGCTCGGAACTGGGTTGCCGACGCCAACTCGCGACACCGCTTGCCAGGTTAACCTTCAGCCACCAGGGGCAGGTGTTATCATCTGGCCAGGGCTGTTTCTCTGTGGCTGGCCAAGTAAATAAACATTACCTGGGACTCCCAAACTCGACACTGAGTGGCCGGGTAGAGTACTCGTAGACAGCGAGCGGTGCCACAGCAGAGCGCACGAGGGAGGGGGGGGAGGGGCGTGCCCTATTGTTTGGAACAGAAACCTGGCGAGTTTGGTGTGGCTGCTGACAAGCTTGGGGATCCTTACATGGAAGCTTCTAAAGTTCCAGCAGGCTTCTTCTCCAAACCCCTTCATGGTATCTGTACGCGCCAAGTGGAAGCAGGGCCTAGAGCGAGTTTAGGAAAAGGGTGGACTGAAGGGTGGACGGTGGTCGGGAGCGACGGTTGTCCGAGCCGAGGGAAAGGTTAAGCAGCCCGCCCAGGCATGGATGGAGGGGAGAGATGTGTGAGGGTCCGACACGGCAGGCTAGGTAATCAACTCTGCTATTGTACCGTATACCTACCTATGCCTACCCAGGTAGAGGTAGTGTAGGTACCCGTACCCAGGTAGGAGATAGATGTACTAGGTAGGGTGCCAGGGTGGTGAGGGTTGCACTATGCGGGGTGTTGGAGACAAGGCAAAAGTATTACAAAAAGATCCCTGATCAGATTGCTGCCGAATACCTACGTACATAGGATGGCGGCTTCTGCCGAGCGGGAGTCCAAACCGCCAAGCGCAAGAAAGGTTGTCAAGCCTTGAGCGGAAGCGGGACTTGGCCCATGGAACCTCGCTTTCGCTGAATGGGGGCGTCAGTCGTATGATGCCCACGTCTCTGCAACGCGACTTTTCCAGCTGGGTCCGGGGGAGAGCGCGCCTCGGCAGAGACCAAGACAGCATCACTAGGTTTCCCGGTTTAGAAGTCGAATATCTGTACAGGCACAGCGTTGGCTGTCATCCGGTGAGGACCGACGATCCGGAATGGTTGAAGAAAGAGAAATAAAGAAAGAAAGAAAAAAATGTGGATTCGAGCGGCCGAGATTGCTCAAGCAGGATGATCCCAGAGACGCGTGTAGTGTAAAGGCGTAAACCTTGTGGTGGAAAGGCGATACCGACGATACGACAAAAAGCGGCGGCATGTTCGTGGCAACCCATGCAAGAGGGCGCGATGCGTTGCTGTGAGTCGCTGCCGCAACCTTGCACATCGCTTCCCCTGCTGGCTGGGCCGAGCCACCGAGATTCAAGCTATGCGATGCATGCAAGACGTTGGCCCGGCATGCTATGCTGTAAGGGGGTCGACCGAATACAGGCCGTTGCCGGCAAGGCCGCACACATGGGGCAGAGAAGGATCGACAGACACTGTTGCCAACGCCAATCAATATTGATGCGGGAGCATCAAAAACGTCTGTAAAGGTGCCGGTGCTGATGCTGCCAATGATGACGACGACGATGAAGACGACGACGACGACGACGACGACGACGACGACGATGACGAGAGATGACTGAGAACAAGAAGAAGGCGAAGACGACGACGACGACGACGACGAGGAAGGTAACGAATGATGCAAGACGCAAGCCCCGAGTGTTATTTCCAGATTCAACGCTATCCTTGTCCCTGGCGGCGAAGTGCACGTGAAAGTTAAAATATACGGGCCCTTAGTGATGATAGGAAGATGAAGGTTCACATCCCATCCCATGTCTCTGCAATCGCCCGTGTCCTAGGTTGAGACGATGACGAACCCAAGACGGCGACTCAGCTGGATCCAACACGCCATGCTTCTCTTGGTCGGAAGCCCTTCCTTGGCGCGGTGAAGGATGGATGGATGGATGGATGGATGAGAACAAGGAGCATGCTATGCTCATGACATGTTTGTAAATTTGGGAGAATTATCGGTCAAAGCAAGCATGGCAAGAACGGACGGGACGGACTGACGGACATACGAGGCTACCGACCTCCGTCTCTTCTTCCCTGCCCCGCCCCGCCATGCCCTCCCCTGCCATCCGATTCTCGGGGAGGGCCAGACCGCAGTGCGCCGCACTGCACAGCATCGCACCGCACGTCAGACTGCTGTCAGACTGGTCCAGGTACAAACATCAAGCTAGGTACATACCTAGGTAGGTAGGGATAATACCAAATAAAAAAAGGGGGGGGCCCCAGGCTGACAACATGCGATGCTGTCGCGGAGAACGGCCACAGCCCTGCAGGCAAAGAAGGGGGAAGGAGGGAAGGAAGTACTTCTAGCCCAGCAAGTATGTGGGGCTTGCTGTGGGTCATGAACCGAGCGGTGTTTCCACGCTTTCCCTTAACGGCAACCGGGCTCCATCTGTCAAACCATCCCCTTCCTTCTCTTTGGAACACCTATTGTATAATACATCGTACCTAGGTAGGCAGGCACGAAGTACGATGAACGATGTACGAGTAGCATTTGCCACCTCTCTGCCTAGGTGTCACGATGTTCGACGGCCCTTGCTTCAAGCCTCCAACGTGGAGCTTTGAGGCTTGGCCCCCAATGCTAATTGTGTGCTCCCCTAATCTAGTTGTTGGATCAGCTTTCTAATGTTAGATCTTGCCTGTCTAATGCAAAGAAATGGGAAGAGAGGTTGCTGAGACACGTAGGTAGTTAGGTAGGTAGGTACGAATTCCTAGATGGGCTGCCAAGGCGGTCGCTCGTCAGGTCGCATACTATGTAGGCAGGCACGCACGCAGGAACAGAGTTACACCTTACCTTTCCCAAGGCCACGAGAAAGCCTACATACCAACCTTAGGTACCTGCCTGCCTGCCTGCCAGGGAGGGCCACGAGCTGCCACCAACCTCATCCACTAAGAAACTACGGTACCTTACCTTAGCGTACTTATTAACCTTACCCAAAAGATAGCCCACTACCGGCTGCAGCTCTAATTTGTACCTGCATACATTGATTGCGTCGCATCTTTGGTATCGAATCATCTCTAAATTTGCAATTTCTGCACTCGCTCAATCATCCTCTCTCTCCAGATCATGTCGCCTCGGCGGCGACAATAGGTATGTATGTCATCCCTCTCGTGGGTCAACCTCCGCACCGCCCCCTCCGCCTAGGCTATCGTCCTTCTCCCCTGCAGTCTTGAACTCTGCACCGCATCGTCTCCGTTGTCGCCCATTCCGTCTCCCCGAGCCCTCGTTCACGTATGATCGACGTCTCCGTGCCCACAAAGGCTGATGGGTTGGTTTGCTTACATACTCAGTTGTACGACGCCCAACCATCCGGTTCGTGTTTTACGAATCCTTCGGGTACCAAACCAAAGGATCCCCCTTCTTCGATTCCAAATTCCAAGAGGGGCCCCCCCAACAACGTCGAAGAAATAAGGTCATCAGACGCTAGAAAGGTGTCCCACTCCTTCTAGAAAGATTGCCCGGGATCCCTGGATCGCATAACTGATCTTTTAATTGCCAGGTACGCGTGAAACGCGTTTCCTTCATGCGATACCCGACCAACCCCTGCTCTGGCGTCAGTTACCCCCTCTCCCTCCATCGCTCATGTCTCGACGAGGTAAACTCCTCGGCCGGCTGCATCACTCCAGCCTCTCTCAGTCGCCCACCACAGCTCAACCCCCTGCGGGTTGTAATCCCAAATGTCTTCATCCCGGCGCCCTTCCAACCGCTACTGGCTTGGCCTTGCTATGACGAGTCAAAGGACCTGGTTTACCTGCCTGGCCCCGAATCGTCGAAGCACACAGTAGCCCAGCGAACTGGGCGTTGTCTGGTCGTATCCTACGGCACTTCATCATCCTCATTTGCCCGCCAGCGAGCGTCGAAAGCCCAGGATGTGTGTGCATTGAGTCGCACAATTTCCTAGTCTCCGAAGGCTGGGGTCTTTTGCTTCTGCTTACCTATAGCTGCACCCGACAGACACCTTTCTGGCTCTCACCGTCAGCAATGGACCCACGCCGCCGTCGTAGGCTCATGTGTGGGTAGGCGTTGGGCACGCTAGTCCAGCGCGCCTGTATGGACATCCATCAATCTGGGTATGCCTTCAAGTTTTCGAGACGAGACGAAAGGAACTTGGGCTCCAGATGGCTACGTGCACACGGGCGGGCGCACGCCCGATCGTTTTCTGCAAACAGAACAGATGGCAGTCGATTCGAGCGGACCGCCATCATCCCATGATTTTAACGACAGAACCATCGTGCGGCCTGGCCATTGAGTCGCACGCGTCCCAAGCCCTAGCAATCCTCACGCGCAACACGGCGGCTACCTACCCCACAAGCTCACTAGTCCTGCCGGCCCCTCGTCCGTCAGCTCATCAATCCTTCATCCATCCCATCTTGCCAACGCGCGTGCCGACCGCCTGGATCACCAGCCGCCACATTTGCCGGGCCAGCACCTCAACCGTGGCACCGCCCTCGTCTTCATTTCGGCCGGATCCATTGACGCATGCGTGGGCGCTGGGTCATGTACAGTCTTGCAGTCTCATCTGCCCGCAGTCCTGCTACATGTCAACGTTCCGTGGGCGAGGCGAAGGCCGACTGGCGCGACCATGCTGCCGTTCGGGACGCAAATCCCCCTGCTGCGGACGGCGTCTCGATAGGCTGACCAGGGTATTTGCCTCCTGGGGCCACTGCTTGACCCTTCCGTGCCGCTCCCGAAGCTCTTCGACCAGGACTTCGAACGGGGGCAGGCCGTCACTGCCACCCGCGGTAAAGGAGATCAGGGCTTAGAAGGGAAGAAAGGGTCCTACTGACGTTGCGGCAGCCGGCCTTGGTTGTTGGATGCCCTTCTTTTCCACCGCCAGTACGTGTACCTTGCTCACACCCCCCTTCGGCAATCTGCCCACTAAGACGTATGGCTGTTGCAACCTTACCGCCTCACTGGCCCTATCATGTACCGGAGCGGCGATTTCTCTTTCGTCGCTCTCTTATACCCTCCCCATGCCAGATATACCCCCTCCAGGACCAAGGCATGACTTTCCCAGCGCTCAACCAGCCATTCTCGTCGCCCAAAACCTGCTGCTTGCCCCCAACTGTCCCCACTGTATTCTCCAAAACGGGCAGAGCTTTTCAACCTGCGGCTCGCTGGTGTTTTCCTGCCCAAAGCATACACCCCCCCGTCAAGGACGGCCTTGGGGGGGTTAGTGGAGAAGGACTGGAGCTGCCGTGCGCACATACCCACGCACACATTCTCACATCCTCACACACTCGAGAATCAACTGCCTTTAGCCAAGAGCTGGCCCCTGTCCCTCTTCTCTCTCTCCGGCAAAGCAGGGGGGCCGAGCAGCATGGGCGGCGGCGGTTCTGTGAATAACCCCATTGTCATGCCCTTCCCAACCAGCCAGCGCATGGTAGGGCTCGTTTCAGCATCCATCCCTCGTTCAATTCAAGGCGTTTGGATACCTTCCATGCGTTTTCCAGACCTCTCTCCCTCTGAGCCGCCCAGCCTGCCTTTCCCGGGTTGAGCCAGGTCCATCTGAGAAGCTTCTTAGAGTTATGAAATTGTCCTGGGCTGGCCCCCTCCGGGGGCCTTGTCAGTCAATCGTTCCGAGCTGGCCAGTGTCACCCTCACCCCTCTCCCGTTGCATCATGACGCCCTGCCACGGATACTCCTACTTCTATATCCGGCATCGAACCCCATAGCATAATAAGATCACCAAATTATGCTACCGTCATCACTGGGCAAGGTTAAGGCGAGTCCCCGCAACCTGCTCAGGAACAGAGAGCGCCTCGCCTACGGCAAATCGCTGGTGTGCTTTAATCCGGTGACAAAAGCAGCGATGGTCGATGTACCCTCTTTCTCTGGCCTCACACCCTATACATGTCCCTCTCACTCTCCATCCCCTTCCCATACCCCCAGACAGAGAGTCCACCCACAGCCCTCTATTCCTCCTTTCGAGAAGGCACATCGGACGATATAATGCAGCCCTTGCCCACGTTCGCGCTCTCTTCCCTCTAACCATTCATTACTATATCACTTGTCCAGGGCCAAACGGGGTTTATAATAAGTCAAAGGAACATCCCGTGAGCTTAAACAGCGTGTGGCAACAATCAGTTGGAAGAAAAAAAGGACTAGCATGGTTACCTCGACTTTTATTCGGTCTTATTAATCTTTGCTCCCACCCTCCATCAGCCAAAGGGAACTATCCGTCTTGCTGTGCAGACGAGCAGCTCTCCACCGACAAGGACTCATCCTACGAGTCCACAACACCAGCTCCTACTCTCTCTTCCGTCCACCGCCACCATCACCACCACCACCATTTCCGCCATTACCTCCATCAGCAATCACTACAACCAGCTCGGACGAGGCTTCGACCATCGTCCCAAGACACCAACACCTCCAGTTCCCGCAAACACCGCGACGATTCTCTCCACACCTCCCGGGAACGAATGTCCGCTGACTCTGGAGGGGGATTCTCATCACGGCGACACCATAGCGCTGTTACAGGATCGCAGTTCGAGGGACTATTACCATCACCGCGACACCACAACGTCGCACCAACCGCCCTCACCCCTCCCGACGCCGCCCGAGAGGGCATTCGCTCAACCAATTCTTTCTCTACAGAGTCCGGCGACCGTCCAGAGCGGTTCGCTCTGGCGGAACCCATGCGTCGGAGGCACGCTGGCGGGCAACTACCGAGTAGGGGACTACAATGTCGACTATTCTGCACCGGAGTCGCATTCGAGCGACCAGAGTCAACAGCAGCATGGTTATGACACGACGTCCTCTCATCATCATCACAGGAGCTCGCTCCAGCACGGAGCAGCCCATACGCCCACTCTCCATGAACCGCCCACAAGCCACCATTCTCATCACCAAGCCATGCAGCAACAGCAGCAGCAGCAGCAGCAGCAGCAACAACAACAGCATCAACAACAACAGCAACAACAGCAGCAACCACATCATCCCCATCATCCACACCAGGTCCTGATGGATTCGGGGCATCACATGGGTCACACCCGGCACCTGGGCCCGCCTCACTACGGCGCTCCGGGCCCAGTTGTCGCACCTCTATATCCTTCCATGTCAACGCCTACGCAGTCACACACGCCGCATGCAGGGACCAAAAGACCGAGGCCAGACGAGCTTGATCTCTCTGTCCCCGGGATCGACTTGGATCAGACTGACCTTGAGAGCATGCAGCAAACCCCTATGGGAACCGCTTATGCGCAGGCGGTGCAGCCCCCCACGCACCACCATCATCGTCTACCCGACACAGGCCCCCCTTCCAAGATGATGCGGCGTGATGGCGATGGCGGAGACAGAGGCGGAGCCCCAAGCGTGGTTGGACAGGCAGGCATGCCATCTCCGGCTCCGAGACCAAGAGGACCGAAGCTCAAGTTCACTCCTGAAGACGATCAACTCCTGATCGACCTGAAGGAGAATAAGTCCCTGACCTGGAAACAAATTGCGGACTTCTTTCCTGGTAGATCATCAGGAACCTTGCAAGTGCGCTATTGCACGAAGCTCAAGGCTAAGACAACACAATGGACGGACGAAACGGTTAGTACCCCTTTCCATGAGCAGAGGCTGCTACTCCCAAACACCTTTGGATGGTGTGACGAGCACGAGCTGACATATCTCTATCTCTAGGACCAAAAGCTCCGCACTGCACTGCAAGACTACGAGAATGAAAAGTGGCGCATCGTTGCCAACAAAGTCGGCACCGGTTTCACTCCCGCGGCCTGCCGAGAACGCGTGGCGGAGTTGATGGGTGGTCCCTTATAGCAATCAATGTCTCCACCGGGAACTTCTGAGCCCCCGGCCGGAGACAACATGTACTCGCAGCAGCTCCAGTGATGAAGAGGAGCTAGCCGTACGCGATGGTCTTCATCACGCGACTTGGAACGACACGACCCATCCGGAGCATTCAGATTAACCTCTATGAACGTCATTCTCCTGCCTCGGCTCAGCGAGTTGGTAGAAGAGGGCAATCTGCGATACAATCTGCCTCTGCGCCGTTCCCGGTAACAGCTTGGGTCAACCGGCAATAGAGAGCACGCAAGGCCCGAAGGCTTGCGCCCGCTCTACGTTGGACAACTAAAGCCATCCACTTTCAACCACATGTACTTCAACTTCTACGTCATACCTGCAACTTTTTAGTGGCATTATCCTTTTGTTTTGCCGGATCATCCATCCGCCTAATTCTAGAGATACCCCCGAACACATCGGGTTACCTTTTTTACCTTCATCTTTCTTCTCGACCTGCTCGCTTATATCTCGACTTATGACACATAACATTAGACTTGGGGGGCACAAACACATACACATTCAGACACATACATACACAGAGAGAGACACATGCCGAATCACGCAATCTACGGCCTTCTTATTTGTTTTGCTTTCTCAACGCTCTTTCTGGATAACAGTCATCGTTCTACCGCCATACGGAGTCTTCCGCGCTCGTCATCGGGGTCTTGAACGTCCGACTGTCCTCACTGCACCGCGGGTATCGGTTTGATTGCAAGACGCCACGGACAGGAGTTGCTGGCGGTGATGGCTGAATACGGCGTCTTGCGGGTATATAAAAAAAGAGAGGATCTGGGCAGGTGGCGAAGGGAAGCATTCTGCATACACGGCGATGTGCGCGCGGACTAGCATCGACGATCATGTCCTCTTATTTTGTTTCGTGTGTTTCTCTCGGTTTTTTTTTTTTTTTACTTTTTTGTTTTTTCTTGTCCATGTCGTCCCCCAGACGTTCGTTATTCGATTCCTGTTCGATTCTGCAGCCTCGCCACTTTGTATTTTACGTTTTTTTTATAGCTTCTAACTTAGATTTGATTCGTTTCTCAACAAGCGTTCGCTCTTGTGGCAACATGTAGAGGCTTCCACGAGGCGTGCAATTCTATTCTGACAGGCTCTATCGAGCTTGCGGTGGAACGGGGGCGTGAAAGGTGGGGGGGGGGGGGGGGGGGGGGGGGGAGTGACTGATGTCAAGCCGGGGAGCAGACGAACGGGGCCGCGTTGGTGATGAGTCAGTCAGTCAGACTTGACTGGCTTGTTTTTATTTTATTTCCCTTTCTTTTCTTTTCTTAAATGGACCATGCTATGCTACCTAATGTACAAGCGGTATTTTCCCCCGAGTCGATCGGGTCAATGTCGTACGACATTGCTGATATTGCAACCTCGCTCTGAATCCACCGAAATGCTACCAGCAGGGCCAGCAACGCGATCGAGGTGGACCTAGAGGCGTCTGCGTCCGGACACAGATCCTGCGGCAGGACACGCGCTGAGCGCGACCCAGCTTCGGGTCAGCACAGGCGCGCCCGTTGTTCTGTTTATGCGACCGGCAGTTCTGAACCTGTCAAGAGCTCTCCCGCCCCCCTCCCTCACTCCAAAGGCCTGTCCGAAACGTGGGACGTACGTGCGTTGACGTGTCGCCGCCCATTCCTTTTTTCTTTTTCTCTCGTCTCGTAGCCGATGTTTGGGCACCGCGCCGGCGTGTTTCCAGGTCCCGTCCCGTCATCTTCCCCCGAAGGACCGGGAGGGCTGAGGCCAGAAGGTGACGGACTGTCGTTGTCGCGTTGGGCTCGGGTCCCCGGTGACGGAGCTGGCCAGGGCATCGCGGTAGACAATTTGCTAAACTCGCGCGCGAGGGGGGCGGGTAGAGGGGGGTCGTATTTCTGGCGATGTAATGTTTCATTCCAAGTTTAGGCGAGAGGGCGAGAAAAGGCCATCCTCATCTATCTCGGACGGGCCGGCGTTATTTTCGTTTCCCTCCCCAACACGGCACGCCTGTGTCGAGGTCTACGCGAGCTAACCATGGCGTTCTGAGGGCATTAGGGGGGGGGTTACAGATCGAACGGTCCGAAGTGCGGGGACGAAGGGCAGGGTCGAGCAAGATTGTCATACCTATTTCGCTCCGGCACAGGCTTTCCACCTCCCATTCGGGGCAGAAGGAACCACTACCAACCATATCGGCATCAAAAATAGGCTAGGGAAACCGGCCAACTTGGCCAGGTCAGGCATGTGAGAGAGGCCCACCGGGTGGGCTCCTGCTCTGGGTGTACCGCGTTGGGCGTGATCACGTCGAGATACCCAAAGGGCCTCGTACGTAGCTAGGGTAGCTTTCCCCCTTTCCCCTTTGACAGTAGCCTTGGTATGATCCGGCTCTCTCGCTAGCTCCAGTCGTCGGCACAGGCAGGTGGTCCTTTGATCACCATGCAGGCTTTCGTTTGGCTATGCGTCCACCCAGAGCTGCCGGTCTGGCAGCGGCTTGTGACCGTTGAAACACTCGGTCCCAGGGTCGGTTATAAGACGCCAGGAATTCTGATATATGTACCCCCACTCTTGTCGTCTTTCGGCCCCAGGCCACCCCCTCCCCCAGCCAGAGAGGTCGACTCCAGAGAATGAGAGAGAAAAAAGCGGTCAATTGCCCGGAAAGTCACACGCACGGCTCGTACAGGGTGGCTGCTGTTTTCCGGGTTCTTCTTTCTGTGGGCCCATCGTTGTGAAATGCGGCGCACCCACGCGAGGCAAGCTGTCGTACGTCGTGCACATGCAGTGACAGTGACGTGACGAGCTAGCCTTGGTCGAGTTGTCTCCGCATGTTACCTCTGATACAAAGTGATACTGCATCGACTTCATCGGTACGGCACCTGGAGGAGGCTCACATGATCCAGACCATCGAGAATTCGGGAACGAGGCGGGGCCAACCGTCTGAGACATGGATTCGGTCGACGGCTGTCAGCCTCTGGTTGGACGTTTGCAAGAAGCAACGACCGCCCTGTTCCTCTTTTGCAGATTGCGTTGACTCTTTGTCGGTACCTTAAGTAAGATATTAGGCTTAAAAAGATTGTGGCGGGAGGGAAATCATTTTCCGAATCTGGACATGGGACGGGGTGAGAGACAAACCGTTCTGCCTCTCGTGCACAGAATCGAGGCTTGGATGTCTGACAGCGGCGGCAATGGTGAAGTCGGATGTCCTCAGAGGCAGCTGAATGAAGCAAGCAAAAGCTGGAAGGGGCAGTCATAACATAACCCAAAAATGTGAATGCAACCTCCGAGTGGTAACGTAGATGAGATGAGGCACGGAATCTTCGAGCCATTCATTGTCTTGCCACGCCTCGATCTTTCTCCGACTTTGAGCGGTACGCTCTTGTCCTGTCAACTGCTCAAGACTTCTTCAGACGGATGTCAATGGTTCGCGCGCTTCGTATCAAGCCGGCATGCCCGGCAGATACCTCGCCCGATGTGAAACTCCTCATGTGCGGTTGATGGTACTGTGTAGGCTATCGAATGCCAACTCCCGGGTTGAACCCTGAAGACTCTCAATGCTATGACCGGGGGATGCTAGGCCGAATCCCAAAGGCGTAGACCGGGGTTGTGGCCTCTACGCGATCCTCGAGACGTCTCTATCGTCACATTGCGCCTGAGGCTTCGGTGCTGATGCGGTTACCAAGCGGGTCGGGCGGCAGCGGGGTGGGCATCGGCGGGAAAGTCATCCTAGCTGAGATGTCAGGTCAACGACTGCTTCAAAGAACGACCACACCAAGGACGATATAACTCAACCCGACTGACCCTAATGCCGCTCAACCCTAGCATTGGACAAGGAACCCATGGCTGGTGCGTTCTCGGAGCCGTTTCCTTTGCGCACAAGCCCGGAGAGCTTGGATCAAGCGGCTGGCTGGCTGACAGGTCCGCAGCCGAGGACCGACAACATCCGGGGATATGCGTTCTTGCCGCTGCACAAAGGATCGATTTCCCCGGGCCCCTCTCTCCGTCTCTGACTCTGTTTCTGACTCTGTTTCTGCCTCTACATCACCCAGCGCTCTCCAAAGGGCTGTTTTTGGTTATCTGGGCAACGACGAGCAACATGCATGCATATGCGGCCAGGTCGGCCACAAGCACGGCGGGGGTCTGCGGGTCGTCGCTGCAGTGCAACCGCACCAAAAGAGTTTTTTCCTGCCTGCCCCAGCACTGAATAAGGATTGAGCCTGCCGACAAGCCCCTGGAACTTGAACAGTGTGGGCTGGCAAAGATCCAGATTTCTCACCTGAGCAGATTGTTGCGTTTGCTTGCATCCCCGCGAGTGCTACGCGTCCCTGAAAGCCTTGTCGAGATTGAAGCCATCCAGGGTCTCCACAATGTGCTAATGAGAGTCCAGCAAACAGGCCTCATTAAGAAAATCTCCGTCAAATATGCACCGGATCTTTTAATCAATCCCTGCTGGCCAATCGGAGAATTGGGCCATCACAATGAGTTGGATCCATTTATTGGAAGATGGAGCGCAATCGGCAAACAAATGTCGGCTCCGCTAGACTCTCCACTGTGTGGCTTTTGTCTTCGATGCTAGCTGATTTCGTTTCCTGGATCGCAAGACACATAGCTCGCCACGGCAAAATCGGCGATGCAATCAAATCCTCATTAGCTTGGCTTCAGTGTGTTCCCGTCAGTCATTGGCTCCGCTTCCAATTTGGCTGCTTGGCGGAACGGTGGCTGCCATGGAGCAACCGGGGTGTAGCAAGTAACCAACTGCAAAGCAAGCCATAGAATGCATGCAGGGAACAGTGTCGTGCTGCTATAAGGCCGATGATGTGGCTTCAGGCCCCGAAGCCTTGAGGCACATGCTCCCTTCAGGTCAGGGCCTTCAGTGTCATAGAATAGTTGGCGTTCAGCCTGCAATCCATTTCTTGCCTCAGGAACTTCGCGCACAAGGCGAAATGCCATAGAGGTCTATTTGAGAGTATAGGTTAAAGTCGCCGAGATCCCTGCTGAGAATTTGTTGGGTTGATCGTTACGTGCAGGCTGTTAAATAGTCGATGAGTGCTATGCGAAGCAAAACTGTACAGGTATCTATGGGTATGTATCATCAGTACGATCCGCATAGGTACCGTTCAGATCCATTTGCAAACGCCCTCACAACCGAGCCATGAACAAAAGGGTACTCTGCCTCAGATCGCCTATGGGCGTGGGTGTAGTTTTTCAAGATCACATCTCTCACGCCTCCTCACCAGGGTTGGTGGCATCGAGTAAGCGGCGGGTGAAAATCCTGAGGGGCAAAGAGTGTGAGCGTTTCCTTGAAAAAAAAAAGCATTTTGGACTAGGTTCTCCCATGACAGCCGCAAGGGCTTGCTTCCCCTGGCGTGATACGTATATCTGATCCTGATATAGTACATCGTCCTATACGTACTGGTGGTACGTGGACACGGAATTTTACGCCTATATGGGAGTCTGTTAAGGACTGACAGGGAAGCGAGTGTGGCAAATGAAGGCAACCGGCCTGGATGTAACGGTAACGATGGGCCACGCAACAGGATAGCTTTGTAAACAGGAGGCTTCTGGACAAAACCCAGCCACGTTGATGTCCCCAAAGCCCGACAAGCGGTTAGGTTGAAAGTGTGGGTGGCAGATTAGCGGAGGGCGTGCGGCGGTCCAGTGCGGCTGGGCGACTTCTAATGCGGGAAATCGCCAGTGAAGACGAGGCTGGTAAGAGAATGGCTGGAAGATGGTGTAATGGGTGTCCACCGATACCGCGTCGCTTCCCAGTTGGTGGGCTTTCGGTGTGCTAACTAAGGTACAGTCACCAAGGCAGTTGGTTCCTCGTAGGATCGCCAGGTACACCATAATGGCGATACAGTTAGTAAAACTAGAAAACACAGTATAAGTATCATGCCCAATACTCAACACAATATCTCGGTGTGCTAACAAGCAACGGGTATCCCACCATGTAGACCGGACGTCTATCGGGGTGTCCCATGTACCATTGTCGTCTCGAATATGATCGAGGTAGATCTAGTGGAACACCGAGCTGAGACTAACAGCACTTTGGGGGTGCGTAGCAGTCAGAATTCGTAACTTCGTGGTTTCTAAATGGTGGATTCGGATGGGTGACATTTTCGTAACTTCAGACAGCTGCAGACTTAGATCCTTTCCAAAAAGGAAAGTGCTTGACAAGTGATTCCTTTTCTAAAGCTTTGCCGTCTTGCACGAGGTCGACAAGTATGCGATGATGAGTGACATCCAAGTTGTCGTCGAGGTAAGTCGCCGTATCCACTAGCCAGCCGTTGAATTCGTCGATCTCGGTCTGCTTGCCGGCCCGGACATCCTGGAGCATTGAACTTGTGTTGTCTCTGACCTTGTTCCCAACACTATACACCATCTCCTTTAGTTGTGAATGAGACACGCGATTCAGGAGGTCGCGCCTTCGACGTATGTCCTCGTGGTCCAATTCTACTTTCGTTTTCAATGTGGCCTCATGAGACACCGGTCGTATGATTGCGTCAGTGCTCCGGTCCTTGATCAGAGCTTGAAGAACATTGCCAGCCTCTAGCAACAGGACATTGATGAGTTCCGCAAGCACGCCTTCCTTTTCGAGGAATAGATCGCCATTCTTGCAACGAAGAACAGCGGTCAGCGGATTAATGATTGAGTTGACGACGAGCTTCTCCAGTTGAAGAATCCAAAGCTCATCTTTTGCAACCTTCTCTCCATGAAGATTTGGGGCCCGGCAGAGCACATCTAACAGATAAGAAGATTTCTTGGGAAGCTCATTGAGTAATACAGGGCCGATTTTGAGGTCTGCCTCGGAAGCATGTAAACTCTTGAATCGACCGAGAGAGGTCACGCCGTGTGTCGTGACACATGCCAGCCAATTCGGATATAATGCTCCGAGGTAACGAGACTTCGTATATGTCTTCCCATGCGGTGGCCAAAGCTTGCACAGACCATTCTGAGCGAAGGCAATTGTGGACTTTTCATTGAGGTATCGACGGATTCGGTCGACTGCCGGTAGCGCTTGGGATGCTTTCGTCGTCACGATCAGGTTGCGTATTTCCCGACCCTCTGCAACCTCCCTTTTCAGGCCAGTGGATGGTGGCTCTTCAGACCACAGCTCAATGTCGAAGTCTAAATGTTTGTGAATAGAGCCTCGCCGGGTGATTTCGATGCCTGGTTGTTTACTCCATGATAGTAGGAGGTCCTTTCGGTGTATCACAAGAGTTATCGGCGGTGGCTCTGGCATGGAAGCAATCGAGCTAGCAAAAAGAGTACCAAGGTTACCAACCCCGAGAACGTAAATCCGTCGGTGTGAGTTGTCTTGATGATGAGACGAAGTGAGCTCGTTGGAGCGACTTCTGGCTGGAGGACTGAAGAGCTGGTTGTGGCCTTCAATGTTAGATAAGTTCCAAGCATACAGTCTGGGTGCTGCTTCTCGTTTCTCGGTGGCATTGAGGACGGCTTGAAGCCAGGCCGGGGGCATGCTGGAGATTTGCTGGAGGGCAGCTGAAGAGTGTGTTCTTGACCCAATCCGACAAACTTTTGAGAGAATCTCGGCTATGTTTTCACGTCTGATCATGTTGGTTATCGACGAGATTGTTCCTCTGGTAGGGAGACCACTTGTTCAACCACTCTGATCTGTAAAGGTTGCATATGTATAGGTTCAGGAGGGCAGAGAGACGTTGCTGCAAGAAAGACGTTGATTGTCATAGCTTGGCTGGCTGTGTTTCGCGTCCTGGAAATTAGTCAGGTGTGGCTTGCCTTGTCCAGGCAACCAGTGGAGTCCATAACTGTGGCTGCAAGAGAAATAGCCACCAAATGTGGCCCACCTTTCCTCCCAATATCCAATCAATCTAGCCCGACACCGTCTTCCAGGCCCACTTGTTCTTTTTAGCACTTAAGACCCTTGCATGGCACCTGATAGCGTGACCCGTTCGCAACTGCCTCCGGTGGCGTCATCATTTGGGAAACAGGTCGTTAATTATCTCCGGAGTTCGACGCGCCTGCTGCCTTGTACCTCGCCTTCTTTAGTGAGTCACATATCCAGATGCAAAAGACTTCAAAGCTGGCTTCTGCAGACTCACCTATCTTGAGGCAGCTACGGCAGGTTCTATCTGGCTTAGATGCGATCCCTTTTTTTCGTGCTTCAAACTCCCTCACACACCCCGGATAACTGCGATTTCTTCGTTGGTCCAGACACGCGTTGACAGGTGGTCACGTTATTCAAAAATCCTTCTCGGTACTTCTCCGTATCCGAAGGTCTCATTTCGAACGCCTGTGTCGAAGGTGAAAGGTTATGGGTAATGCCCTTCACGATGGCAATCGACGAAGAAGGTAACCAGGACGATGGCGGGTCCGTCAGGGACAGAAGCAATCCAGCCGCCACCATAGATAATGCCCCAAAGGCCCTTGAATCCCACTCAAGGGACCATTCTGACGAGGCTGCATTGTTGCGGAATATCACGGCCGACATTAGGGATCAAGATGATTTGGAGCGTGATATCACTACACAAGCCAACGCTGCTTTAGTTGAAGCAGAAGACAAGAAAGACAAGCAGCGCATCGAGAAACTAGAAGCCAGCAAAGAGAAACTCGAAGCCAAGAGGGTCGAACAACAAAAGAAGCTGGAAGGGGCCCGCCGTAACCCGTATCAGTCACGGAATATACAAAAGGAAATTGACAAGCTTGATCTCGAGGTCAATCGCATCATCAGCGACATCTCCGACTGCCAAGCCCGCATCGATAAGAGGCAAGAGGAGGTTGCAGTCAATGAAGACCCGGTCAAGAGCAAGTCCCGAAGACTGCCTGGCGAGTCGAATCGAGAGTTCCTCGTCCGAACCGGAAAGATCACCCCTTTCTCCAACATTGGAGGCGAGCGACCCGCTGGTTTTGAAGGCGAACTCGCAGATGTTCTCATTGAAGCTGAGGAAGACGCAGCAGCCGAGGAATTCCGGAGCGACGACGAGGAGCCAAAATCCCACCAAGTGCTGCGAATGCCTGGGTTTGAAGAGCAACCCCAAACAGCGCCTAGTTCTGCCGCGGGTGAGTTCTCTCTTCGGCCAAGAAAGAAGCGTAGGACGGAGCCCGACGCGTCCTCGGACGATTTCGATCCGACGGCTGCCAGTTCGGCGGAGAGTCAGTACGCCTCCGACACCAGCGAGGAAGCAGCAACTGGCCGCAAGAGAAAGAAGGGCAATGCGAAGAAGAAGGCTGCAAACGCTACTGTCACCGTCAACGGGGCAAAGATCGATCTAAGCAGTGTCGATGATGGAGATGAGGCCGTTTACCAAGCACGCCTTGCCGACTGGATCCGAAGACGCAGGAGAGCACGCCAGCAGAAGAAAGGAGATGATGGGGCTCCTTCTGCCGAAGATGACGGCGAAGAAGAATGGTTTAAACCATCGCCTGATCATCCAGATTATGAGTTTGGCGAAGATCTCAAACTGAAGCTCCCGGGAGACATCCATCCATCCCTGTTTGCGTATCAGAAAACTGGCGTTAATTGGCTTGCAGAGCTCTATGAACAGGGCGTGGGCGGCATCATCGGGGACGAAATGGGTCTGGGAAAGACAGGTACTTCCAGTGCGCCCCATTGGAAGCCCCAAAGGCTGACATGATCAATAGTGCAGGCGATTGCTTTCGTTGCGGCCTTGCATTACAGCAAGATGCTCGACAAGCCAGTCATTGTGGTCGTCCCAGCTACTGTGATGCAGCAGTGGGTTAACGAATTTCACCGGTGGTGGCCCGCCTTGAGGGTGTCAATTCTGCATTCATCAGGTAGCGGCATGATAAACGTGAACGAGGATGATGACGACGAACCCTATATCGGCGGTGGCAAGAACGGTCCCGCCGCGCGCCAGATCATCAAGCGCGTTGTCAAGCATGGCCATGTTCTCGTCACGACCTATGCCGGCTTGAACTCTTACCAAGATGAGCTTTTATCTTACGAATGGGGATATGCGGTTCTCGATGAAGGCCACAAGATTCGGAACCCGAACGCAGACATTACGATTGCTTGCAAGAAGCTCAACACCCCACATCGCTTGATTCTTTCAGGCACGCCAATCCAAAACAACTTGGTTGAGCTCTGGTCGCTGTTCGATTTCATCTATCCCATGAAATTGGGCACGCTCGTTAGCTTCAGACAACAGTTCGAGATGCCCATTCGAATGGGTGGCCACGCAAACGCCACCAACCTGGCCGTCCTGACGGCCGAGAAGTGCGCAACGACCCTCAAGGAGGCCATCAGCAAGTATCTTCTTCAACGACTCAAGACCGACGTTGCGTCGGACCTGCCTGAGAAGACAGAGCAGGTGCTGTTCTGCAAGCTGACGCCGGAGCAAAATGAAGAGTACGTCAGGTTCATTCATTCGGATGCCGTCTCCCAGATTATGGCCAAGAAACGACAGGCGTTGTACGGCATCGATATCCTGCGAAAGATTTGCAACCATCCAGACCTCGTCAATGTTAGGAAGAAGGGCCAGCCGGGTTACGACTGGGGAAGCCCCAGAAGATCTAGCAAGTTGCAGACGGTGGGCGAGCTCCTTCCGCTGTGGAAACGATTTGGCCATAAGACGCTCCTATTCTCCCAGACCAAGATCATGCTTGATATCCTGCAAGACTTTATTGGGAAAATGGAGGGAATGAACTATCTTCGAATGGATGGCGAAGTGGCTGTGGAGAAGAGACAGGCCTTGATTGATCAGTTCAATCACGACCCATCGATCGACGTCTTTCTCCTCACCACAAAGACGGGTGGTTTAGGGGTCAACCTGACTGGCGCAACTAGGATTGTCATCTACGACCCCGACTGGAACCCCTCAACAGACCTGCAAGCCAGAGAGAGAGCTTGGCGACTGGGACAGACGAAACCGGTCGCGATTTATCGGCTGATGACATCGGGCACCATCGAGGAGAAAATCTACCACCGTCAGATCTTTAAACAGTTCATGACGAACAAGGTTCTAAAGGACCCGAAGCAGCGGGCCAACTTCGACCTATCCGATTTATACGACCTCTTCAGTTTCGGCGACAACAGTCATAGCATGGCGAGCGCTAACAGAAGTAAAGTGTTTGAGGGGGCCGAGGTGAAATACAACAAGCCGGATGCTAGCAGCCAGCCGAAGAAGCCCTCCAGCAAGGCGGTACCCATCTCCTCCATCAAGGCCGACGACGAAATTGACGCAGTTCGTAAGCTCACCGGCGTCGCTGCGGTCGAAGAGTTTACGGAGGACAAGACGCTTGACGACGAGAAACGCATCACCGAGAGTCTCTTTTCCCGGACAGTCGAGAGCGCGTATGAGCATGACCAAATCATGAATGGTAAACAACGGATACAGGCGGATCCGGAGATGAACCAGAGAGAGGCGCGGAGGTTTGCCGCCCAGGCAGAAGCTGCTCTACGGCGGGCAGGCGAGATGGCACGCCGCACGCCTATTGGCACTGTCACCTGGACCGGAGAGGTTGGCGAAGCCGGCCGTCCCGCTCCGCAGCGTCGGCGTGGAGGCGTAAATTCCTCGAGCGTCATGTCTGCATTGGCCGATCGTCAGGGACTCAGTGCGCCAACCAGTGGCACAGGTTCACAATCGGGCACTCCGGGCGTCGAGAAGAATCTCATGGAGAAGGACTTTATTCCTCTCATCCAGACCTTCATTAGAAGACATGGTGGCAAGGCGCCTTCCAAGATGGTGGTGGATCACTTCAACCCCTACTGCCAGAAACCAAAGCAAATCCTGGAGTTCAAGAGTGCTCTGGCCACAGTGGCCATACTGAGTAAGCCTGGCGGCACCGGCAGGGGCATGTGGACTTTAAGGCCTGCATATAAGTAGCAGGCGCATCACGACGTATAACATATCATGACATTCGGGGGCATAGTGCAAGCTTCATAGCTTAAGCGACTGGCGTTCGGGAGACATGGACCACGGCGATTGCTTCTAGATTTGGAGAGGCCGCATCGCCAGATGTAGACGGATGGGAAAGGCCAGCATAGCGCAGAAACAAGTTGGATACTACCTTAGCTACGAGTAAGGACGGTGAAATCCACTACATTTATCTCTCTCACGTGAACACAGCACGAATGTATGCACAATTCGGAGGGGGTTCAGGAGCTACTCTTCAGTTCAGGCCATATATGGCGAGTTTCTATTCTGTCTACGATAGATACTGTCGCCCGCAGCAGAAGGCATGTCACAGTGCGTAGATTGGGGACCAGGCTAAGTAGCCGTTCCCCGCGTTTTTCGCAATGCCACCCAGAAACCAAAAAACGAGCACTCCTGTCCCGAGACCACCCAGGCCAACAACCATTCGACGATATGCTGGGTAAAACCGGGTGCTCAGAGACGGCGACCACGGCGACCACCCTTTCTGCGGGTAGAGTCGGAGGGGGTGGGGGTAACGTCCTCAATGCGGCCGATCTTCATGCCGGAACGGGCGAGGGCACGGAGAGCAGACTGGGCACCGGGGCCGGGGGTCTTGGTGCCGTTACCTGCAGGTTGCTTGATCAGAAAGGTTGCTCAGAGAGGGGGCAGTTATGTCCCGACTTACCACCAGTGGCGCGGATCTTGATGTGGAGGGCAGTAATGCCAAGCTCCTTGCAGCGGGTAGCGACGTCCTGAGCAGCCAACATGGCGGCGTAGGGGGAGGACTCGTCACGGTCGGCCTTGACCTTCATACCACCAGTGACACGGCAGATGGTCTCACGGCCGCTGGAATCACCCAGTTAGCCATCTTTGTCCATCAAGCATCATATAGTGTACGTTGACCGCAGGAGGCGCATCCGACTGAGAACACGAGCGGGAGGTGAGACCTACGAGAGATCGGTGACGTGGACGAAGGTGTCGTTGAAGGAAGCGAAGATACGAGCAACGCCGAAGACGAGCTCGCCTACGGGGCGCGGGCATCAGGTTAGCAAAAGTTGATCATTCTTTGCCCTTCAACATTCCCGTTGTCTGCAACGCTCGCTAAACCGGCGACGTCACGGGCTAAAAAAGACTTGGATTTATGCCAAACTCACCCTCGCGAACCTGGGGACCCAAGGAGGTGTTCTCCTGGGCGGGACGGACGGTCTTGGACTTGGGGGCCATCGTGACTGCTGGGTTTGGCGAATTGATTCCGGGTGGTGGTTAAACGGAGTTGGTTGCGAATGAAGCTCTCTTTCTCGACAATCGCAATCCCAAAAAACAATTTCTGAAAAAAGGCAGGCGCTTCCTGGCGTGGTGCGAAAAGTGGGCGTGAGTGCCCTGACGGGGTAAAGCGGTCAGAGACGGCGGAATCGCCGGAGAAGGTTTAGCGCCATAGGAAACCCTACCTAAGCGAGCATTTTTGCTCTCTTTGAAGTCCGTGCTAGGCCCCCAGCAGGAGTGGGAATGAAAAATTATTTTGCCTAAAAGTTGCGATCCCGCCTTTTGGCTCTTTTTCTTTCCCTTTCCTTCTTCTTCAGCGACCACTTTTCGACGACAACAGCCGACGACCACCAAACCCGCCTTCACAATGGCCGCCACGTATGTTTATCACCAATGCTCCTGATGCAGCAGCACATTCCCGTCCGCACGTTCGCGATGTCTTGCAGATTGTCGTGGTCCTCTCGCTGGAGACCTTGCTTCACGTCACCGTGAATGCCTGGCTCTCAGCTCGAACCCCTCCTGGGCACCTCCCTCCTTCATTGCATGACCTGGAACCATGGCTTGCGGATTGAGAGACGGTATCTGGGGTGTTGGGGATGAACGATCACCTGTTCTCCCTTAAAATTATTGCCGCATGGTGGTGGCCTCGGCCTTGCTGGAAGGCCTGCCGTGGTAGCATTTACCACCTGCGCGCATCATTTCTTGTCACACATTGAAGTGTGCAAGGTGTTGTCGGATGAGCAGAAGACTTGGGGCTCTGTGACTCCTCTATGAGGCTTGAGACATCCCCTGTACAGTCGCTCACCGATTAAAGTAATCACTTCGAGTTAGCCATAGCGAGAATGTCGCGCTTCAGCTACAATTCTCGCACCGGCGCTCTACCCATGCTGCTTGCAGTATGTCGGACTGCGTACTAATCTGATTCGCGTTTACAGTTCCGTCCCCACCTCCAACCAGGTTCTGGTCCCTGAGACCCTCCTCAAGAAGCGCAAGTCTCAGGAGAAGGCTCGCGCCGAGCGCAACGCCGCTACCGAGAAGCGCAAGGCTGTACGTTGCCTCGATTTCGTTCTTCATTCCCCCGCCTTCATGATGCATAACATACCTTCACGACTAGACTACGGTCGATGCTGTTGGAATTAACCTTCTTTCGGGTCTGACACATACCGGATCATCCATTTTTTCACTGAATGGTTACAATACATGGCACGTAGCTAACATTGTTTCCTCAAGGCCAACAAGGAGAAGCGCCAAGTCATCTTCAAGCGTGCCGAGAAGTACATCCAGGAGTACCGTGAGGCTGAGCGCGAGAAGATCCGCCTCTCCCGCGTCGCCAGGGAGAACGACTCCGCCTACGTTCCCGCCGAGGCCAAGCTGATCTTCCTTATCCGCATCAAGGGTATCAACAAGATCGCCCCCAAGCCTCGCAAGATCCTCCAGCTCCTCCGTCTCCTCCAGATCAACAACGGAGTCTTCATCAAGGTCACCAAGGCTACCACCGAGATGATCAAGATCATCGAGCCGTGGGTTGCCTACGGTTACCCCAACCTCAAGTCTGTCAAGGAGCTCATCTACAAGCGCGGTTACGGAAAGGTCAACAAGCAGCGTGTTGCCCTCACCGACAACGCCATCATCGAGGAAAACCTCGGCAAGTACGGCATTGTCTGCATGGAAGACCTGATTCACGAGATCTACACCGTTGGCCCCAACTTCAAGCAGGCCTCTAACTTCCTCTGGCCCTTCAAGCTCTCCAACCCCACTGGTGGCTTCCGTCCCCGCAAGTTCAAGCACTTCATCGAGGGCGGTGACCTTGGCAACCGTGAGGAGAAGATCAATGCTCTTATCCGCCAGATGAACTAGGTTCGGTCGGGCGTCTAAGTGGCTCTTTGATCAACAAAAATGGGGGTTTGGAAGGTTTAGTTACTCGGGCTTCGGCAGGTTTGAGAATACCAAGGGTTTATTACATGATTGGCACGGTTGCACGGCGTTGATAACCACAAAAGGGACATTGTGAATTGATCATTATGACGACCATCCGGGTTCTTCATCCTCCCATGTTCTATGAGTAGCAATGCAAGCCTCTTCTGAGTGTTGTAAGTGTGTATGTACATTGTGAAATGTATCCGTGGAGGCCCAGTAGCCCCTAAAGTGCTGACTAAGTACTCTGCGCTTGTCCTGAACTTCCCAGACATAAGGGCGCCTCTCGGCTCAGCTGATCCTTCGATGTACATCAGCACTCGAATGTCGAGTCATTCTCAAATCTTAATGTCGAAGCTCGTGCCGCATCCGCAGCTGCTCGACGCGTACGGATTGTCCGTTATCTTGAACTGGGACCCAATGAGTTCCATCGTAAAATCCACTTTGCTACCCTTCAGCAGGTCCAACGACGGCTCGTCAATCACCACTTTTGGTCCTTCAAATGTGATACTGGAGGCGTCGGCGTCGTCGGGCAGGTACTGGAAGACGGTGTCTTCTTCCCCTACTACCTTCGACCAATCCTCCCCGGCCTCGCCGCCATCGGGTAGCGTCACCAAGCTCATAAGGTACTGGAAGCCGTGGCATCCGCCACTCTCGACTTGTATCCTCAGTGCCAGGTCGGGGTTGTTGTCCTTCTTCATGATTTCTGACAGACGCTGCGTCGACGCGGTTAGTCCCATGAATGACCATTTTATGTGCGTCCGCATGGATGACAAATACCTTTCCTGCCCTATCTGTGATCTCGAGCTTCATCTCCTGTCCGTCCTCATCCTTCTTCGGGTTCCACGCGCATCTGGTTCGCCCCCTTGCCGCCGAAGCCGTGAAAGCGCGAGTCTGCTGTTGCACCATCGTCCGGACATATCTCCGCGGCAAGCTTCTTCGAGGGGTATTCTCGGAACAGCATTTGCGGCTAGTGCCGAAACCTCGGGTGGCGGTGGTCATGGACTTCCACCTTGGAACGAAAACTGAGAGAATCGGAGCCGGATGGTTCGACGTCGGGTTCGTACGGCGCGCGAGCTGAATAAATATGTTTGCGCTCGAAGGCGCGTGTGCGCATCGCAGGGCGGCCATTTTGGGTGGATGCTGGCGGCGTGATGTTGAGTGGCTTCCAAGCTTGGGGGGGCAGCTGTAGGGAAAATTGTAGATGCTGCTGATGCGTAATAGCTGATGATGTACAAGGTGGTGGGCGGTAGGTGGCGGCAGTTAGCTCAACTGGCTTATTAGTCAGCCATGATCTTGAAGGTCGTCGTCCAATGGCTGCGTACGGATTTGAACTCACCACGACTTCAAAATGCACCTTAACTATCATGCATCTACTAGAGTCGAACGAGGTACATATGTGTACTCTTTCATCATTAATATCGACCGAAGTCGAGAAACGTGTATCTCGGAATTGTAAGCCCATTGGTCGTGATAGGTTGCGTCGATGATCGGCTCCGTAGCCCGGATCATCGATTCAGGTTCGGAGCGGTGGAGACTATCGGCGCCTGTCACCGCTATCGCCGAGATTATAACAAGTTCCTAGGTATTTTAGAGAGGGAAGGCGTCGATCGCATCTTACCTATATCTCAGCAAAGGAGCACAGAGCTTTAAAGCTAGTGCTTGAATTTGGACAATACTGCTTCTATTGCGTATCCATATTCCCAAGATACATGCTTGGTACATATTTGTCAATTAAGCAGTGCCCTCATTATTCCATGTATTAGCAATACGGCCTGCCTTTGGACCCCATGCCTTAAGCATGAAAGGCTGTGCTAATGGCCCATATATAAATGAGTCAACCGATATCCAAGATCTTCATGCTTGGGCAACTGTGAACCATATCAGTGGCTTCTATGATTTAGATAACAGTTAGCAACTGTAGTCGTGCTGTCCGCCCTTACTTTAGAGCAAGAAGGTGCTTCCCGTGACCTTCATCCTCTCCTTGACATGAGTTTCTGAGACAAAACTGGTAAGAGCAACAGGGCCGGGAGCGAGCTGGACTCCAGAGAAAGTGCACCCCGTGAAAAAGCTCGAGGAAAACCCTTCAGCTAGGTCCATTCTCTTTGCCGGCCAACCCCTACCATACAACAACACCTAGAAGTTTTCCTCGCCGATCACCTACAGGACTCTATCGCATACCTATTTGCTCTCTGCTACCAAATGGCGTCTGCTACCCGCACACTTCGTCTTGCGAACGATTCCCAGCCCACACGTCACCGGACAGCGAGGCCGTACTTCGGCCGCGGTGGACACAAGGTTTCCCAGCCTGCCAGTACAGCAGATATCTCGAGCTTCATCAAGCAGGCGAGAGAAGTTGCCGCCAGTGAGGGCCACCTTCATGACTACAGAGTCACATCTGAACCGTTACCGCTACCATTCGAAACGACACCTCTAGAAATCTTTGCTCTTGCCCTCGCAGTCTTCGCTGTTGTCTGCGTTCTCAGCTGCATGGTCATGGTCGCTATCAAAATGAAGCGCTCCCGGGCACAACATGAGTCTTACAGCTTCTCAGATTTAGACGATACGAGAGGCGACACCTCCCGAGGCATACCCAGACTGTTCATTAACAGTATCGAGCGGCCGAGTAACCCCGTGTTGGAAACGGAAATGAACCAACTGAAGGCTTTGGAAGAGAATCAAATTTCATTGGCACCGAAACACATATTCAGACCATGGAGAGAAGCCGCTATCAACCACAAGGGTGGGAATAGGGAGTTTGGTGATGGCTCGTCGACAGGACTTTGGTCCGAGCATGCAACTAGCGAGAGGGCTCCGTCAACCGGCAATCAAGAGAATTCGACCTATACATTCAGCAAGGATCCTGTCCAGTTTGGCCGAAGAGCTTCACGACCATTTTGCAACGACGATGCGGATACAACCTCACAGAACCCGTACAGTCGGATGTAGCTGCATCATGCGGGGATGCAACAGACTCAGATTGTAGACAAATGAAAAAAGACTCTATTCCCTCGCTCATCTCCCTTCCTACTCTAGGATTACCGGGCCCCTCAAGGTGGTCGCATGAGGGGACCGCCGGCTTTTGACCCCCTAGTGAGCCTCACGTGTGAGTGATGGAGTATATTTGTACAGCTGTGTTCCGATCCGGGTCGAGTCATCTATCGGCTCGACGTTTGCGCATTTCATGCCTGCTTCCTGATCTCTCTGGCGGCCTGCTTCAGGTTGGAGTTGCACTCCTCGTATGCGCGTCCGGCTCCGAAACCGACGCCAACGAAGGCGGGCCACGCCCTGCGCTTGAAGAGAAGGACTGAGAAGACGACACCGAAGCCGAGGCCGAGGGTGGACTTGACGAGGAGGTTGGAGAGGCAGTGGTCCCACTAGCACACGGTTAGAGATCTCGACTCAGTTAAAATTGGGCGACCGGGGAGAGCTACCTTCTCGTTGAGAAGTGCCTCACTGACGGGGCGCGCGACGGCGCTCGGGGGAGGGGGGACAGAGGTGTCTGACATGGTCGTCGATACCCTGGGGAGCTGCACGTCAGCATCAATCAGTAGTGGAAAACCTAGACGGTTGCTACTTACGCAATTGACTCGATACGCAATGGTGTTGTCGAGGTCGGAGCTTCAGCTGTTGGAATTGAACTAAGTGATGTTTTCGGAGAGTCCCGGCAAATTGATGATGGACACCCGAGGGCGGTCAGCCTCGGTGTGACTTTCGGTGACCGTATTGGAATGGGTGGGGCGGCAGAATCCCGAAATTTTGGGAAGCTCCAGTCTATCCAGTCTAAAATCGCGGGGAGTTGTCGCAACCTATACCTGAGCGCATTCCGAGGATCTGTACATTTGTTTATGCAACTCGAGGCCGGTTGCCCACCATGGATGTGGAAATGATAGACGCAGACACCAGCCGGTCGTCTGAGACCATAGTGAGATTGGCCCCCATGACCACCACCACTTCTTCTCCTGCTAACGCCATCAAAGAGTTCGGACAGAGACTTGGTCAAGACCGTACGATCTCTTGACCAAACGGGTCTAGGAGTCAATGGCGAAAATCTCGAACGAATATGGAAGCAACTCACCTCTGCCAGTCAGATTCCGTTCTCTGCGGCCGAAGAGAGCGTTCTCAGATGGCTCCTCAAGGTTATGAAAGCGAACAATGACGAAGCCGAGACAATCAGACGATTCCCCCTGACATGGCGCATACTCGGCTGCGCCTTCCAGAGAATACCCCTCTTTTCTCTTGCAAAATCACTTGCCGACCGAAAGTTCATGGCAGTTCTGCAGCAAACCCTCAAGGGCGTTGCAAAACCCAGCACCGAAGCCGAGACGCCAGTTTCGAAATCAAAGAAGAGGAAGAGGACAAGTACCGCGACGTTTGAGTTGCAGGCTCTCAAATCGTTCGAGGGCTGCTTAGCAACTGGCGAGGCTATATTTGGCGTGTTGAAAATTCTCCTGGCACGTCTCGAACCGGCGGCTCAGTGGTCCGCCCACGACAGGATGGGAGCGGAACACATCAAGGCTCTCTTCGCACAACCAGCCATTGAAGCGGTAGAATATCTTTCGCCCCTGCTTTCCATTTGCGACTATTCCTTGGCTGTAGCAGATGCGGAACTGTTCGATTCGCAGGAGTCCTGGGTGAGGGTGTTCTCTGCCTCTTGGGAGCTGCATCTTCAGGGGAGCGTCGACGCATTGGAAGTTGCGACACACTTCTCGCGCACGTCTATTTCCATACTCGGAAAGATAAGGCAGCGGCCGGATTTTGACGACCAAGTGGCCGGGCTTTGGACCCGAGACCTGGACAGGTTTCTACAGCGCAACCTGGTTCTGCCGGCTAGGTCGGCGTACTTGAACAGGAACGATCTGGAGGTCGTCATCCGTGCTTTGGAGATGGTGAAGAGCAATGCCTCGGTTTCTGTACCGATCCTTTACAGTCTAGTATCATCTGCACCAAGGGTTGTCGGTGGACTTACTACAGCCAAAGCCGAGGAGGCCTGGATGCAAGAAGTCTTCAAAATGTCTGAGCGTACAATTAAGCGATTGCCCAGAGACGAAAAGTCGCAGGCGATGGCCGTCATTCTCGAGGAGGCAATTACGAACAAGTCTCGCATTGCCCTGGACGACCTTCGTTTGGTCTCCAACAACTACGCAATAGCTGAGAGCCCCAGTGAAACTGATTGGCGCCTCCTTTCTCTGATTGCCAAGTGCGACGCGGATGTCTTTCTGCAGTCCGAGGAGAGCGCACAATTGTTCGACCAAGTGTGCGAGAGAATCACTGAAGCTGGTGCGAAGGCGGACGAGGCTACTATAAATGAGCTTATCGAGTCGTTAATCGCCGGCTTTGAAAACGCTCGCGACTTGTCGACCTTCTTGCAGAAATGGTTCTCCCAACTGTCAAAATTCGAGGACAAGGCGCTGCGCTCTGGAGGACGGCCTGTCTGGTTCACCCGGGTGCATCGCAACGCGACGCTTATTGGCGGTATCGAGAAGTCTTTGACAACCAAACAGATCATCAGCTTGCTGCAGTGGGTCGAGGGCCAGGAGATCCTCCGGCCGGCCGCAGTCTTCATCTTCCTTGATACCATCGCATCTGCGATCACCAGGGACGATTTCGCAGACGCTGTTGGTAACCAATTGTCGGACCTTACACTGAAAGTCTGGTCTTCCAGCAAGACTCCGTCTGACATCCGTTCTTTACGATGGAGAATCATTTCCAAGACGGTATCGTGGCTAGACTACGAACGAGCCACCGCTCTCTGGGATAAGGTTCAAGCCGACCTGACCAAAGCACTGCAAAAAGCCAAGTTCGATGATGAAGAGACTTGCGAGGCTCTGGATTGCGCATACCACTTCTGGTTGTCTATGTACCCAGACGGCCACAACCAGGCGGAGCTTGCTTCACTACTCACATCCTTTATTGAGAGACTGTTGAAGAAGGTTAAGCTGGAAGACCTTCAGGGGCTGTTTGTCTCTCAAGACTTTTCGACTGCAAACACATCTGATATTCCCAAATTCTGCTCAGAGTTCCCCCTGGCCGCGTCAAGGCTCGTGGCTTTGCTTGCCAAGTCTTCCGGCACTCTGCCTGACTACCTCAAGCGAATCTTCAGTACAACGAAGGACAGCGAGACGCAACTAAGAAACGTCCTTCATGTTGTTTTGTCCAATGAGAACAACCTTAGCAACAAAAAGCTCGTCGGCAGTGTCATTGATTACGCCATTGAGACTATTTCGCAAGTCCCGAGCGGGTCTTTCCCTTGGGCCGAGAAGGGGAGCCGGGTTGCGATGGTCGAGCTGTCAAGAGTACCTGATGAATCGATTACGAGACAGCAGAGAGAGCGTCTCATGGAAACCATGATTCCCAAGGTACAAGCGGCAGGCAAGGTTGATCCCCAAGACTGGCATCTGGTTCTGGGACTGCTGGTGAAGCTCATGCGAAGACCCACCTTTTACCAGAACATGTCATTCTCCGACCTACAGAACATTGCAAACTCGCTGGCGCCGCTCTGTGATGAAAGCGACTCTTGGGCGGCTCTCGGTTTATCTCAGCTTCTGTACCAGCTGGCAATAGGGACTTTACGTCAAATGAACGATCATCTGGAGTGGCGCACGCAGTACTTCGGCAAGGTTTCGACCCTTCTGAAAGACCTTGCAGGGGATTGCTCTTCTGTACAGATGACTCTGCTCAAGGCACTGCTTATCGTTGTGCTCCCCGAGGCTGGCTCCAAGGAGAAGAATGCCGTGTTCGACATTGACGAGACGGCGTCGGCCTTGGGAAGCATTGTCCAAGATACCTTGAGCAACTTCGCCGAGGCGTGGCGCAAACAAAAGATCACCAATACCTTGGTTAACCGAGTGCTGGTAGCATTGGACGCAGCGGAGGTTCTGCCTGAAGCCGTTGTTGAACAGATGAAGGTCAAGGTTACCCAACTGGAAGATGCGAGTCAACAGGCCATTTCCAACGGCTCCTTCAGTGGCTGGAAGTTGCAGTCATTCCTCATCAAGCGTTTCTCGTCCAAGGTGGCCAACGCCCAGCCGACTTCGTTTGGACAGCTCTTCAGCACTGTCTTGCCTGCACGGATGCCCAGCGATCCACTTCCTGACCCGCTTGCTGATTTCAATCGGCAAACTGTGCTTGAAGATACCGTTGATGCGGCTATCGCTGGTCTCGACTACCATGGCAAGGTTCAGTACGTTCAGAACCTCCTCGCTGGCGTCCAAGCAGAGGCAGCCCCTCAGGCCGGTGATTCTTCCGAGGGTCAGCTCCTGGCCATCCGCCGTGTAGTCAGCCACATGACGGGTAAGTCTTCATTCCTTTCTCCTCAAGATGCAAGACCTCTGACAAGTACATTCAGAAGCTCCTGCCGGACTGGAGAAGACCAAATCCTTTGACCTGTCCACGACCCATGGCAGGCTGATCAGACATCTGACCCAAGCCAAGACCGTGCGCGAGTTCGTTAGGACCGCCGAAGTCCTCCAGCAGCTCCTTGATATCAAAGCCAACGACATGACTCAGTGGAACATTGAGGCAACCCTAAGCACAGTCGCCGTGATTGTCGCTGACGATCCTGGCCATCTCTTGGAGGCGTCCCCAAGTGTGTACCAGTGGCTCTGCAAGCTCATTGAGGTGGTCATCAAGAAGCACCGCCTCCGCTTGGAGGGCCACTACCACATCCTCGTCACCACCCTCGAGGCCCTTCTCAGCGCCCTTGCTCCCCCCTCGCCGCAGCACAGGACTCATACGCCCGTCCAGGCGAAGCACGCCACGCATTTCACGCGCCTCGTCACACTCATCTGCGAGCCTGCCGCGGCAGCCGTCTCACGCGTGCAACACCTGAGTGCTCTCGACTCGGCAACCGATGCGGCGAAGCGCTCCGCGGGCCGGCACATGTATCTAGTGCTCATGGCATATGTCAAGATGCAGCTCGACGTTGACATCCCGCGTGAAGTGCGTGAGGCGCTGGAGCCGGGCATGAACTCTGTCTTTGACATCACGCCGCTTGAGGTGAGGAAAATTCTGAATGATAGTATGGATGTGAGTGGAAGGGCGATTTTGAGAGAGATGTACAAGAGATATACCAAGTTTGGCAAGTGGAGCGGTGTATAGGGGATCAGTTTATGGAGACTGTATGAAAGATACCCTAAAATATAATACAACAATTTTGGTAAAATGTGCATCATCGAGCCCAATCTTTGTGGTTGAAGAAAGCGGAAAGGTATTCTTCTTTCATCCACGTGCCTGCACTCAAATGTCGCCAACAATACTCGATCTGGCCATGTGGCCGTATACCCACCTGCACCAGGGGTTTTATTCTATTTTTATGTTTAAAGGATCTTGGTTAATATTAAAAAACTTAATGGCGCACTTGAAACCCTGTTCTAAATTTTATTATTATTATTTGTTATTTCACAGATTGGCGATCCTCTGATTCAGACTCGGCTGGTTCTGCTCAGCCAGAGGCGAACACTGTGGTATTAAACGGAACTGGCCTTTTGGTTCCTGTTCTCGTTATCTAAAGGCATATGAGACAGTCGGCTCGTGGATATCCCCTAATTGGAGACGACGCAGCTTGTAGCTTTTGTGTGGAACTGGCTGAATACGCCGCTCAGTTGCAGTTAAGTGCATTAGCATCTTTCGACAACCCGGACTTCGTTCGATATTCAGTATTGCCCGTGTAGATATAGCATGGGTTCAGATTGATCAGTTTTGGTGATTTAAAACGACCTTTAGTTCACACGCGTTAATCAAGCCAAAAGAAACATAAAAATGTTATGAAAGCAGAAAATTTGGTCTGTGTTCCTTAGAAATCATCCCGTTGTCTTAAAACGTCTTCAACAGTTGCGTTGGCATTGATTCAGGCGATTACTGTCAACTATCAGACGTGATTGGGCCAGTAAGGAGTGTCACGAGCCAAGGAAGCCCGAGTTTGTTTGGAAGGGCAGGAACATTGTTCCCCGAAAATGTATATCGATGAATACAGGCCCCCGCCGATTTCCATCATATCCCCTTACTCCAGCTACTCGACTCGTATCCCGAATTTCTTTATCTCCATCAAACATACAACGAGATAGTTTGAATGTCATCTTGGGACTGGAAATGGACATGAGAAGCATTAAATTTTATTCATAGTAATGTGACGGGTATCATCTGTCGTCTAGTTCCTTTCTCCCCCTTTTGCGGTTCATTTTTCTTCATGCGCTAGGCTTTGGCTTTCCATATGTAGCCGGGTGACCATGCTTCTTGCCGAAGTTCCTGCACTGCCTCAGCAAGTCAGGTAACATAAACACCCACACCCAAGATGTAACCCAGATCATGAACGTGTCGAGCACCCAGTTGTTCCGTATGGAGCCGCCGAGGCCGCTCCACTTCATCAGACTGCCTAGGAACGCAACGGTGACGAAGTATTCACCCCTCTCCAAGCCCTTGATCGATAGCCTAGCAACCTCATCGGGCGACTGAACGGGGTCAAGCTCCTCAAGCTGGTGGGTAATTTGAGGCTTGGTCTCGTTCTCCCTCTCCAGGCCAGGGCTGGTGATGGTCCCGGGGAACACGACGTGGATCTTGACGTTCTGGGGATACAACAGGACCTCCTGGGAGAGCGTGTCGGCTAGCCCCCGGATTGCCCACTTGGATCCTGCGTACGGCGCGTAACCCACGATGGTGAAGAAGGCAACAACGCTCGTTGTCATGATCAGGTGCTTGGGCTCGTCCTCGACCGGAGCATCGGGAGCGAGCCACTCACGCAGGATGGCGTGAGCCATCTCAGCGGTGCCGTAGAAATTGACATCCATGTTCCTGCGAGTCTCGGAGAATGGCACGTCGGCGAAGAAGCCGGTGGTGGCCATGCCGGCGATGCACCAGACAATGTCAGGGCTGCGACCGCCATTCCAGGCGGTGGCCTCGGCGACGATAGGGGCGGCGTAGTTTTCGGCCGTCACGTCGGCGGTGACGTACTTGAAGCGCTGGGTATCGGGGTGCTTGGCGGCGGCCTTGAGCTCGGTGACGAGCTCCTCGAGGCGGACGGCGTTGCGGGCGATGAGAAAGAGGTTCGCGCCCTTTGCCGCGAGCTGGAGGGCGACGCTGCGGCCCATGCCTTCCGAGGCGCCGGTCAGGATGATGGTCTGGCAGGAGAGATTGGGTCAGTGAGCTTGTTTGAGTGAAATGGCTTGGAAAGCCGCATTCACCTTGCCATCGACAGGCATGTGATTCTTTCTGTTGAAGAGGCCCATGGCGGATGCGAGGAGGGCAGCGGCGAGAGCGGGGAGGGCGATCCACAGAGCTTGGGAAGTGTAGGCCATAGCTCGTCAGCCGCCAAAGATCAAAGCTACACGCAATCGAGACAAGATGGACACTACCAGTCGATGAATGGGTCTGGCCTGCTCGAGACTGTGACTTTGCACAGGTCGCGGTTTGAACCAAAATGCGGCTGGAGAGCGGTGCAATCAGGGGTGTGCCGTTTTTAGTGGAGTCTCCGCGGTGCTGTGATGGTGGGCGAAGGTCCTGCGAGCCTCAGCTCCGGACGTCCGCCGAGGCGCTGCACGGTCGCCATGATAGTCGCAGGCAGGCTGAAGTACCTAATTGTGAAGCAGGTGGTCTGTCTTCCTATTGGCCTATGAAACAGGCGGAATGGAAACAGGCGCCGTCTTTGTTTTTTTAGTATTCTACCAGGCGCCCTGTATATGGATGGAGTGCTTTGCGGTTAGAGTTCGTAGAGGGCAAAACATACTCAAAATGCAATATGTTGCATTTCTGCAGTTCAAGTGAACAAAAATACATAAGCTCCCATAGAACCCTGTGATTTGTTTGGAAACACCGCATTGTCATATGCCTACTGCCTGTTGTGAACTCTTAGATATGAAGAGCGGCTACCTGGCTCCAGACCGAACAATGATGCGGGAGTGTTACCCCCACCACGAGGGGGGACGGGCGGCCTAGGTAACCAATGAAACCAATGCCATCACCTATTCTCCACTAAAAAGTTCTGCGCTCACTGAAAGCAGGAACATTTTTCGTTGTCGCTCACTCGCGGCGAGAATCCACCCCCGTCTTACGCACGCCTCCCACCAGCGAAATCGACTTGCCGTCTCTTCCCTCCCCGACCGAAAAATCAAGAATAGTCAAAATGGCCAAGAAGCGCAAAGCGTCCGCGCAGAATGCGCACACCGGCCCTAAGGAGCTCGACCGCGCGGACGCCCGCCTTGGGCCCATCACCACCTACGAAGATGTCGCCGATTCCGAGGACGAGTACTTCCTGAACCGGGACAAGATCATGTTCGACGAAGGCCCACAGTCCAAGAGGAGAAAGAGAGCCGAGGAGGAGGAAAATTTTCTGGATAACTCAGAAGAGGAGATCTTAGACCTCGACGACGGCGACGACGATTCCGACGAAGACACCAGAAAAGCTCCCCGCAAATCCAAGAAGGCAAAGTCTGGAGCCGCTTCTGAGGAAGAGGGAGAGGGAGAAGGGGATGAGGCTGATCCGAGCTGGTGGGGTTCCTCCAAGAAAGAGTACTATGATGCCGACCAGATCGAGACCGAGGCCGATGCTCTCGAGGAAGAGGCCGAGGCCAAGCGCCTGCAGCAGAAGAAGCTGGCCAAGATGTCCGAGGAGGATTTCTTGTTCGACGAAGGCGAATGGTTGGCCACGAAGCCCGACGAGGTGGAAGATCAGGAGGTTGTCACAGAAGTCCTCAAGGACATTGAAGTCACAGACGACATGGGCCCCGAAGAACGCACCAAGATTCTCCAAAGCAGATACCCCGAGTTTGAGCATCTTGTCAACGAGTTCCAGACCCTGCAACCGCAACTGGCTGTCCTGCAAAAGGAGGCCCACGGCAGATCTAGTCAGTCACTAGAGGCCGTCAAGTACTGGATCCTCGGCTGCTACGTCGCTGCTCTCGCTAGCTACTTTGCTATCCTCACATCACCAGCGCGGGACGACACAACAACTCGCAAGACTCTGGACCCCGCGGAACTGCGTGACCACGACGTCATGGAGACACTTCTGGAGTGCCGTGAGGCATGGCATCAAGTCAAGAACGCAACACCTGTTCAACCTGACGACTCCATGGACGTCTCTTCTGCCGGGGAGGAGCCAACTGCCGTGAACGACGTCGATGAGGCTGCTTTTGCCGCGGCAAAGCAGGAGCTCAAGAGGCAGAGGAAGCTGGACAAGGCCGCCAAGGCGAAGAACAAGCAGGCTCAGAAGCAGGCCAAGGCCATCGAGGAATCGCTCGCAGATCTCGACGACCTGCTCAAGCAGCCCAAGAAGATCAGCAAGAAGGAGAAGGCTGCTGCCGCCAAGGCCGCCGAAGACGGAGACAACTCCGACTTTGGCGAGGAGGAGGTTCTCGACGCCCGGACGGCCGCCGACAAGGCTGCACGCAAGAAGAGTCTGCGCTTCTACACCTCGCAGATCGTCCAGAAGGCCAACAAGCGCGCCGACGCAGGCCGCGACGCAGGCGGAGACTTGGATATCCCGTACCGCGAGCGTCTTAAGGACCGCCAGGCGCGTCTCAACCGCGAGGCCGAGCGACGTGGTCAGAAGTTCGGTGCCGACCTCGGCGACGACGATGGCAGCGACGGTGATGACTCCCGGACGGCGGCCGGCGTGCGCGAAGACGGGGACGACGAGTACTACGACATGGTCGCCGCATCTTCCAAGAAGAAGAAGGCGGAGAAGGCGGCGCTTTATGACGCCCTCGCTGCGGCCAGCAAGGCCGACCGTGTCGTGGAGCAGGAGGTTGTTGGCGAGGACGGCAAGCGCAAGATCACGTACGCCATCGAGAAGAACAAGGGTCTGACGCCAAAGCGCAAGAAGGAGGTGCGCAACCCTCGTGTCAAGAAGAGGATGAAGTACGAGGAGAAGCAGAAGAAGTTGAGGAGCATGATGCCCACCTGGAAAGGAGGTGAACCCAAGGGCGGATATGGTGGTGAGCTGTCTGGTATTACGACGGGTATTGTTAGAGCGAGGAAATTGTAGAGTTGGGCCGCTGCGGAGCCCCCCCAAATAATACAATTGGAACACAAAAGTATTTTCAATCAATTTAGTTTATTTGTTTTTTCCATGAGGCCAGACATGTTTTCTGGCTGAGTGAGTTGTGTGTTGTGGGACGCCTTGCGATACGTATCATAGATGGCTGCCGGTACACTAATGTACAAGCTACCGAAGCTCGGGACAGTTGGCCCCACTAGCTTCCATCTGGCCAGAAGAGCTTCAACTCCAACTACTATTAACAACCTCCATTTGAGAACCTCAACGACAGGGCAAGCGCGACACTGGCGCAAGTCGGTATACAACAATTGGGCTTCTTCAAGTGATACCGAATTGCGAAGGAACCTCAATGATCCTAGTAAACCACCGTTAACCCCCAAGCTGACGAATCGCCGAACCCGTCCTTACCTCCCTCACAATGGCGACGCCCGACCTCTCGACTCTCACCTCCTCCGCCCAAATTTTCTCCTCCAACTATACCCTCCCACAAATCCGCACGATTCACAGAGCTCTCCAAGTCGAAATCGATGAAAAAGCGAGCCGCCTACGCACGCAGGTCGGTAATTCGTACCGTGACCTCCTTGGCACCGCCGACACCATTGTCCAGATGCGCAACGACAATGACGCTGTACAGGGCGTCCTCGGGCGTATGGGTGGCCGCTGCGGGCGTGGCGTCGTTGGGTCCAAGGTTTCCGGGCTGAGCGGATTCGAGAGTAGCGTCAGGGAGCACATCGGTGGAGATGTGGGCGTCGTCGCGAGGGCGAGGCTGCTCGAGGCCTGTGGGCTTGTCGTCGGGCGTGTGCTCAAAGGCTCTGGCTCCGGGAGCCAGCAACTGAGCAGAGGGGATAGGGTCGTTCTCGCTAGCAAGGTTCTGGAGTTGAGTCGACTGCTGTTGAAGAGCTTGGGGCAGGAGGAGAGGTTGAACGGGAATGTTGGATTCGCGGTTGAAGCTGCGAAAAAGAGCAATGTTGGACTGAAAAAGAAGCTTTTACGGTACATCGGGAGCCTTTTAGAACGCACAGGAGATTCTGTCAAGCAGGAGGACATTCTCAAGGCTTTATGCGCCTACAGCTTGGCCACCGGCTCCGGCGCGCGCGATGTTGTCACGCACTTCCTACGTGTCAGAGGCGCCTCCATGGCGTTGGCTTTTGACGACGAAGACAAGGGGCGGCAGAGGAGTACGGAAGATGTGCTCAAGAGTCTGGCGCTGTACACGAAGACGCTGTTGGATGTACAAGCCCTCGTGCCTTACAAGTTGTCGGATGCGCTGTCGAACCTCAAGAAGAGCCCCTTACTGGCGGACACGACACTCAAGAAGCTCGAAGGCCTACGTCTCGACGTCTATGAGCGATGGTGTGGGGAGGAGATTCAGTTCTTCACGCCCTTCCTTCGGCACGACGACCTTGACGGCCCGCAGGCGAGGGACATGCTCTTCACCTGGGCGAAGGCGGGCGGCGCGGTGCTCGTCGACGGCCTCAAGAAGACGATGGAGCGCATGACGGAGTTCAAGGCCATTATAGAGCTGCGCACCAGGGTTCTGCAACTGTGGATCCGCGAGGGCGGCAAGGCCCGCGGCTTTGACCCGTCCGAAATGCTCGACGAGCTGCGCGGCGCCATAAACGGGCACATGCTCAATGTCGTCGAGACCAAGGTCAATAAATTGCATCTCATCGGGTCAGAGGTATCGGCGACGCTGGAATCGTGGCAAGACGGCGTGACGGATCAGCCTGTCGATCTCTGGAATGTACGCAGTTTCGACATCGATCTCATCAACGGGGCGGACCACTTCCTGCAGGAGCTTGTAAGTCGATTGCACGGCCGAAACGACTCGGTCTCCAAGGCGGTAAACGGGTTCCAGTCGTGGCGACACATCATCGACGAGGTTGGCGACGTGGTGGAGCAGCTGAAGAAGCAGCGTTGGGACAACGACATTGAGGAGATTGAGGACGAGGAGACGATCGAAGAGAGGCAACAGCTGCTCAGCAAAGACGATCCCAGAACGCTACATGAAAAGCTTGACTCGACACTGATCAAGGCTTTCAAGGACCTAGACGTGAAGCTCACGAGCCTATGGAATTCCAAATCGGACGGGCAAAATAGCGGCAACGTGGCCATGTACTTCCTGCGCATCATACGAGACGTGCGCCAGGGCCTGCAGAAGCTCGATAGCGTCAGGGGCTTCGGGTTAGAGATGGTACCGTCGCTGCATGAGCGGCTCGCCGTAGCCGTCTCTGCGCAGCCGCTGGAGACTTTTGCGAGCAAGGGGCTTACGGAAAGGGTCGTCGTCGGGCGCCTGTTGTGGGAGGGCAATCCTGAGCTGCCCACGCAGCCTTCGCCTAGAGTGTTCCGGTTCTTGCGGGATGTGTCGACGAGTATGAGTGATGCCGGGATGGATTTGTGGAGCGCGGTAGCTGTGAACGTTATCAAGCAGCATCTCAGACAGCAACTGGCTGAGAAGTGGCTCAAGGCCTTGGAGGAGCATCTTGAGGAGAAGACCAAAGGTGATGCCCCTAAAGATAAGCTGACCCCTGTGAAGGGTCTGTCCAAGGATGGGGATAAGAAGACGGAGTCTCCCGACAAGGAGAAGAAAAATGGCGAGAGCTCTGATGCAGGAAAAGAAGAGGTGTCCGATGACAGGCCGGAAAGCGGAGACAAGAACTCGGAAGAGAAATCGGAAGAGGCAGAACCGACCGAACCGCCGGCAAATGCGGACGACAGCCATGCCCAACAGCGCCGCGACCTCCCGATTCAGTGGCTGTTCGACGTCTCCCTGCTCCGATTCTATCTCGACGCCACACCGGACATCAAAACCAGTGAGCTCGAGAAGCTCGAGGACAAGATCTATGACAGTACGGGCCTGGCCAGCGACGAGGCGCGGCAGCGCATCGTCAAGTCGGCGCAGGATTACCACAAGAAGACAAGCCTGCTCTTCGGCCTGTTGTGATGATTTGTATATAGATACCCGAGTGATGGCACGGTCACGTGCGGAAAAAGCATTTGCGCACGGAAGGGAAAACAGCAGAGGCGAGAAAGAATAAGAAGTCACAATCTATTTTTACAGAATATTCTGGGTTCACGCAAACTGAGGTGTTTCATCATCGTGCTCCGACTCTATCCTAGATACTTTTCCTCTCTCTCTCTCTCTCTCTCTCTCTCTCTCTCTCTCTCTCTCTCTTTCACAACTTGTGCCTCTTCTCGCCGCTTGCCAACTTGCGAAACTCCTCTTGCGGGACGCCCTTCAAGAACCTCTCCAGTCCGGCAAACACCTCGAGCGAGTTCTGCCGGTCCATGACGTCCATCTCGGGCCTCCGGATGAGGGCCTTGATCCCCGTGAGGCTCTCACCGATGAGGTGTTCCCCGAGCCGCTCGTCGACCTCGCAGAGGACCAGCTCGCGGAATCGCACGTCCTCGCCGCGGCCCGTGTCGAAGACCTTGTTCACGAAGCCAACGTGCAGCAGCTCCTCGGCCGTGATGCGCTTGCTCATGATGAGCGCTTCGTTGGCCTTGCTGATGCCGAGGCGCTGGACCAGGGCGCGCGAGGCGCCGCCCTCGGCGACGAGGCCGATGGAGGAGAAGGGGGTGAGGAGGAAGGTGGCTGGCGTGGCGTAGACGAAGTCGGCGAAAGCGACGAGGGCGGCCGAGAGGCCGACGACGGGGCCGTTGAGGCCGACGACGAGCACCTTGGGGTGCGAGTAGAATGCCTGCGTAATGTTGAGGTTGAAAGCCACGAAAGATTGCAACCAGTGTTTGTGGGCGTCTGGGCCATCGGGAGCGGTGCGGGCGATGGTCACGTCGGCGCCGCTGCGGTGTCACTCGTCAGAAGTGTTTCCTTTTTCATCCAAATTGACACGAACATCCGCATTTGAGTGCCCCGTGTACTAGCAAGAAGAGGGGGTTTCAAAGCGGGCGGTTGGTGCGGCTCAATCTCCCCTGCTACAATGCGCACAAGCTCGTAAACTCATGAGCTTTGCAAGACGTCGAAGTTTGTGCGAAAAGTGGGAAATGAGCCGAGGTACAGAGACCTCAGTAAGCACGGGGGGCAAGAGTAAAACTTACGCGGAAAAGTAGCGTCCCTTGGCCGTCAGGACGGTGATGAAGACCTCGTCGTGGGTGGCTATCTCGCGCAACTTCTGGGCCAGGTCGTAGTACTGCATCTGCCCGAGGGCGTTGAGCTTGCGGTCGTTGTCGATGGTGAGCAGCGCGACGCGGCCGCGATACTCGAGGGAGATGACTGAGTCCTCGGGGCTGGCCATGTTGTCCGTCTCTCGTCTGTGTGTGTCTGTTGTGTATGTGAGTGTCTTTTTCTGGTATCTCTCACTCGCACCTCATCAAAATTTTAATATGGTCTTACTGCCCGTGTTGTTTCTGGGGGTAGAGACTGGCTTCGACGTTAACTTGATTGATGAAAATCAATTAGACCAACCTGGGGTAAGCCGTTTATTGATGGTAAACCTGCCCCCAGAGGCGGCCGGGGGGCGTGGTTTACCCCGGACCCCACCCACACCTGAGTTAGATACCTCGGCAGCAGGGCTAGCATTGCGGGGGGATTCTGGCGCTCAGTCCAGCTCGCGATAGGTACCTACCAACCCAGGTAGGGGAAGATACAATGAGAGGGTTATACACCGACACCCGTCGGGCTCTTTCACCAAACTTTTGTTTTATTTCAAGAAACAGTTTTAAACTCCGCATCCGATGCGGCATAGCGTATATGAACATACGCTCTTTTACCATATGAGCAGTGCGTAGGTATCATCATCAGCGTGAACCGCCGACACGCATCGTTTCCAAGATGCGTCAGTAATGCTTCTACTGCGCAAACTTTGAATACCGGCGATATGCCTTTTCCAATCCGTCCCCCGCCTCGCAAGCTGTACAGGCCAGTAAGGCTCTTATATACGGGACAGCATATGCCAGGTACCTCAGGTCAAGTTGGACCTGATCGTCTCTCTCAACCACTTATCCGACGTCTTCATCAGCTCTTCGTCATCCGTACCGCCACGCCCACTCTAACGGCGTTTCGGAGCGACTGATCTGAGCTTGGGGAAGTTGAGAGGCAACGAGAGCTTGGCGACGTGCGCAGCCCTGCCCTTCTCCTTGGTGGCGACCTGCTTCACCTTCGCGCCAATCTCGTAAAAGTAGCTGTTCATTTCCTTCTGATCGAGGCGCATGTCCTCCCGCAGCTTGGAGGTGTCAACCTCGAAGTTGTCGATGATGCAAGCGAGTGTGCAGCAGTGCGTGATGAGCAGGTCCGTATGGAACTTGCGCATCTCGCCGCCGTCCGAGAACTTGCGCCGGATGTGCTCGATGACGACCTGCGGCGCCGGCGACAGCCGCTCCTTGAGCTTGTCGCGCGGCGGGATGCGCTTCGTGCCGCGCTGCTTACCCGGCATCGCCATCGTGTAGAATGTGAAGAGGAAGTAGAAGTAGCGCAGCAGCCGCATCTTGGCAACGCTGCCCGAATCGGCCACCTTCTTGACCCGCGCCGCCACGTGCCGCGAGTAGCACAGAATCTCCTCACCATTCTTGGCCGGCTCGATCCAGTCCTTGATGGGCACGGCCGCAAGGACCTCGCGTCCGATGAACTCGTCGGGGTCGTAGACGTCCTGGATAACTTCGGCCTCGAGGTTGGCCTTGGGCACAGGCTTGGCCTCGTCGACAACCGCCTGCAACTGCTCGCGCGAAGCCATCTTCGCCGTGACACCTCCGATCTCCTGCATGATGGCCTTGGAAGCGGTGTCGAGCTTCTTCGGTGCGCTTTCCCTGCTCTTGTTGGGATCGATGGCGTTGAGAGCGATAGACTCGATGGCCTTCTTGGCCTTCTTGGTACCGAACGTCTGACCGAGATCCTTCTTTTGGTCGTAGTAGCTCTGCGCAAAGTCAGTCAAAGTCGGCAACACATCATGAAAGTGATCGGGCGCACCTGGTTGTCTGCAGGTGCTCTCATGGCCTCCTGTGAAGCATGCTTGGCCCTGGCCACACCGCGAACCACCATCTTCTTCGCTTCTACCACCTGCAGCGAACCCGTGTTGGGGTCGAAAATTCCGACGTAGTGCTTCAGAGCCTGTTGACTGTCGCTGATGCCGTCTTCTCTCGCCGTATAGTCCATGGTCTGGTGGCTGGCAGAGTGCAGGACGAGATCTTGCGACACTGCGGGGACCTTCTGCCGCCGTTTGCTAGAGGAAACATCTTGTTTGACGTACGGGCTGAAGGGAACACCTCTAGGTAACCGGACTCCAGGAGCAGACGCTAAGAATTGTCAGCAAAGCTGTCTCTCGCCTCAAAACTGGGCGGGGAGCATCAGCCGCAGAGCCGTCGTACCTAGGACGGGTGGGCAGAATTGGGGTCTGAGGATCGAGGAGACGGATACTGTGGAGGGCTCGGTGGCCAGCTTCTTTTTTGACTTGGACGAGGCGTCCAGATCCCGCTTTCTCTTCCGTCCGTTTGCGTCCGACATCGTTGCAGAGGTTGGGTGTCGGCAACCGCTACAAGTGGTGGTACTTGGTCGGTGGTGGTGATCGGCCTGGTGGGATGGATGGCTTGCGACTCTGGAAATATTTTCTGTAGGGGTCTGTCTGTCGGCCAAGGAAAAGGGGAAAAAAATAATGTCTGTCACCGAGATAGGTAGGCGGTGTGGGAACAGAAAGAACGACTGGAGGTACTTCCTGAACGGCCGCTAAAGCACCACCCGACATCCCAAGACCCCACCCCACTTAAGATGGCGGGACACACACGTCACAGGTCACAGCTAAAATTCGTGCGATTGACTAAATTGAAGTTCAACTGATCGAGGCAGAGCTGCACTCAACGGCGTGTTAAGGGATATGGCCAGAGATTGCACTCAATGGCAACTCTCCGCAGTCAGTCAAGCATAGCACGCACATATTCACACGCACGAAAATGTCTCAATGGGGTTTGGTTGACTTTTTGATTTTTGAGGAAGCAATTATCTGCCTTTCAATTGTCATGCACGTCTTGATCCCAGTTCCTAATCCGCGTTGCGTCAAGACATCATGCTTCCTGCGGCTGGGTCCATAAACACCGCGTTCCTCATCGTAGCGTCATCTCGACCGATCGCGTATTGTCAGGTCCATCTTCGTTGAATCCTCATCAAGGTCTGCCGCAGAGTTGCGCGCCCAATCATTCCGTCGTGACCCCAAGTCCCATTGTTCCAATCCGTAGTGTGAATGTAGACGTCTCGGGCATGCCGAGACAGACCGAGTCGCTGGTGACGAATAATGGTTTTCGCATCTCCCGAGTGCGGGTCGCATGATGGTTTGATTGTGCCTTCATCTCAAAAGATGGTCATGGTCGAGGGGAGGGATGGCGAGTTGTTTATTTGCTGCGCAATTGGTTAGTTGAGCCGAAAGACCAATTGACATCCCATCGAGGAACTTACGAGCGAGCCCTCATCTTTCTTCTCTTGCGCTTGAGACGGCGAACGCGCTTCTTTCTCCACTTGGCTCTCATCGTGAACGACGAATCTGCACGCCTTGGTTAGTCTGTCTTGTTTTGGCTTGCGCGCAAGTGCGACCTTGGCAATGGCCGGTAGTGAGGTCCCAAATCCCTTGCAGGATTAAGGTTCACAAAACGCGTCGATGGCCATGGACGGGTATGGAACGCGCTGCACTTACTTGTCCTTTGAGATGAGAGGTGTTGGTGATGAACTTGTCCTGTAACACCCAGCCGCCCGCTGAAGTTTTAGTGGTTGAGCTCCGTAGGGCAGAAAACCCTTTTGCGTCACGTGGGCCGATTTCTTTTCGCGGGGGCTGTCGCAGCTTCTAGCAGGTAGTGTAGTTATTTGTGTGACCTCACTACTCCACTCCACTTCAGCACCCTCTAGCGGCTGGAAAGTCAGGGCAGCTCTCTAAGCTCAGGCACACACCTGGCCCCAGCTCTCTACGTCCAGGTGCAGTACGTACCTTATTACCCATCTGCCGTCCCGGAGTCTCGTCGGGGCCGGAAGTGGGTAGCCATTCTACCTACCTACAGATAGGTACCTTCCAGATACCTACCTCCTTATGCACTCAGGTGCCGTGATTGTTTGCCAGTTCGCAGTTTCTAGAAACGGGCGATCGCACCATCTTTTGACTGGAAGCTTGTCTCGCCCATCCTCGGATATCAGTTTGAACTTGCTCCCTTCCTCGATAGCCGAAGCCACCCATTAATAGGTCCGACCGTCACATCCGGAGGTGTTCCATTCGGTCCATTCCACTCATTCGTCTCCCATCGAGTGAAATCCTCCGAGCAACGGTTCATGCATGTCCACCATCTATTCCTACCTATTTACCATGGCTTGCTTCGTCGCCCAACTATGCGTTTCATCGTGTCATAGCAGTTGGAATAGCTTAGTTTGGAATCCGCTGATTGATCACTAGTATTACATATTGAGAGGTCTTTAGGACCTTTCAAAGCCCTCGATTGAGAAGAAGGGGAAGTATGGTTGAAGTACATGGAAACACTCATGTTCCTTGTCTCAAACGCGTCACCGTTCATCTCGTCATTCAGTACATTCATTCTTGCTATTTCCCCTCCTTTTCTACCTGTACTTGTATGCTCTATCAAAGGCTTCGAGACTTACCATCATAGTAATCAAAACTTGCAAGAAATCAACCCAACCCGGTCGCCCGGGCTTTATGATCTACCCAGCGTGAGCAAAGCTTCTCTTGGACCATCGGGCGGGAAAACTAGCGGTCGGAGGTCTGGATACGTATGATTATCGTCCCTCAAGAGAGGTTCGAGCAACCTCGCGATCGGCGCTGCCAGGCTTGCGTCCCGTGCCGCTAATTTCTCTAGGTCCCTGAGGGCGAAGCTTCTTTCCTCTTCAGTCAAGGGCCGATCTCGCTCCCTTCTCACTCCGTCGGCGACCTTGCCCTGCAACTTGCCATCCTCGACCTTCTCGTCTGCGAATGCAACCATGTTACCTCTCCTTACGATCAAGACCCGGTCAACATAGTCCACTCCGTCGATCCACTCTGCCACGCTCATGAGCCCTTCGTAAGAATCATCATGGACCTTGACCGGCGTGAGCCGTATAGGCAAACCCCCACTCCCTGCCTCCGGCAACCTCTCGTAAAAGCGATGCAGGATGCCCAGCCTACTCAGCGCCGCGGGCACGGCCATCACGACGACCTCGACGCGATACCCGGCCTCACCAAACAGACGCGCTAACTCGCGGAAGTCGTCCGGGTGGCGGCACGCGCTCTCGAGGAGGACGTCGAGCTTGCGGGCGACGGCCTCGGCGGCGGCCATGGCGAGCCACTTGCGCGCGTCGGGGCCCGTTGCGGGCGACGCGTAAGCGGGAACGGCGGAGTTGAGAAGAGAGAGGTAGGACGGGTGATAGGCCTTGTAGACGTCGGCGATGAGGTGCACCGGTGGGTGCAAGCGGGTCATGGCATCGAGCACGGCGGGCGCAGTCCGGGTTTTGCCGGCGCCCGTCTGGCCGACAATCAGTACGGCGAGAGGCTGGGATCGGGTGGGGTGCGGGATGAGAGACTGTGGGAGGTCGACGGGAAGGATCTTTGTGGCGAAGATCTCCCCCGACTCGGAGTCGGAAAGGATGTAATGGGATAAATCTGGCGGGGGAGGCATTACGAAAGCATGCAGCAGTAGGCTGGCGAAGACAGTTGGAGGCGAACTGCGATGATATTGTATCCGGATTATGTTGATAGATATCACTCGGGTTCTCGTCATACTACCTAGGTCAGCTAGAAATGGCAGGTGGTTGATGATGAGATGAACCCCGGTTCCCTAGCTCCCCCCGCCCTCTCCCAACTCCACCATATGACCTCATCAGCCCAATCACATTGTCAGCGCCCAATGACGAAGTTCGAAGTTCTGACTTGTTCTTGATAGAAAGTTTTTCATTTGATTACGGGTCGTGAGATTCAAGCTTCAGACTAGAGATACGATTGGCCACATATGGACATTTTCCCCGACCTTGTATGACGCGGATGCAATTAGCTGAGCCATGAGTTCCGATCGTCGGTGGACGGGCCCGAAAGTGGGGTCAATCCGTCCCGGATGCGGGGGCCTGGGCGCCGGACACTCAAATCCCGACCCGAAGCCTCCATTTTCTTTTCTTAATTGGCCTTTTCAAACCTCATCGTTTATATATATATTGAATGAATAAATATTTGGAAAGACTCACTGGATCCCAGCAATTGGTAAGCCTTGCCAAATGCGTCTGACCTTTCTTTGCAAGTCTACTCGTTGTTCTTTCTAACAAGCAGGTTCTAACACCAATCTTCTTATGCTCACGATAACGTTGTCTATATTGAAGGTCTCTTTGGGTTTCTTCCTTTATCGGGCTGGCTCTCGTACAGACAGACAGAGCTTGCCCCAATGCACCAGCTTGGCGGAGCTTGCGGCAGGGACCACATCCATAAATATCCTTTGTTGCTATTACTTCATCATATGCTTGATGTGGCGGCGGCTCTGATTTCCTTTGTTTTGAACACCGAATTATTTGCCTTTGGTTTTCCTTGTTCCCAGGCCTGGTGAGATAACGTTTGTTCGTATATATTTTCGAAACCAAGCACCTTGTCATGAAATACGGTCTTAATTCAAGCAGCGACAAAGGCTCGCTTGGTTGAACATTTAACTTGTCACTTGCTAGGCTTAGATGTATTAGTGGCCTCATTGCTATTTCTGTAAACAAAGCAACCTCTACTAACAACAAACTTTTACCAACGCGTTCTATGTGCAACGCAATCGTTACCTCCACGACTCAATCAGCTTTCTCAAGGTAAACACAGCTTGAGATATAGAAATGGGTCTTTGGATCCAGTTCGTCTGCCCATCCTGTCGCAACCTGCTATCAAGACATGGTGTCCACGGCAAATGCGAGGCATGCCCACTTTCCTACCTCAAGGCCAGACCAGCCAAATCTGAAGAGATTGAAGAGAAGCACATTCCTCTCTTTACCATGACAGAGTTCCGCTGCCACCCATAAACGCTGCAGAATCCGGTTTCGTTTGCGAGCACCCCGGTTTCGCGGTCAATCCGAAGACAGAGTTTTCGGATGGCCACCAACTATGGTTCGGGCCCATTGTAAAGTGCCCTGGCTGCGACAACATATTCTCGGTGGTGACATTCTCATTCCCGGATGAGTTCCTAGGGGGTTTACAGGGTTTTCTGATTCAGCATGTAGACAAGAGAGTACCGACCCTGGCCCCTTCACTTTGGCAAACTTACACATGCCCCCAACGTACGACCGAATGCTTGTGGCCAACAAAAATCACGACAGCTACCGAAAACCGCATCAACGACATTCGCAAGTGTATGAAATAGGCTGAAAAACACGCTTGTATTGATGCAGGAAACTTACCAACACAGGCTGTCGATGCGCCTGCTGAAGAATATAACAGTAAGGAGAGCGAGGAGTGTTGCGAGGATGCTTACAATGAACAAGATGGCGACCATTACAGCTCATTCCAAGGGTGGGACAGAGAGAAAGGGCAAGACATTCCGTCTGAATCTAATTGATGAGGCAGTTTGAAAAAGGCTTATTGACTTGCCGTTATCCCCTTCTATCAGGAGATGTGTTATCGATCTCCCCCGTCAGGTAATGCTTAACATGGACTATTAAATGAAGGCAGGCAGAAACACTTAGGATATGCCAATATCTAACACAATCTACGCAAATCCTGGTTTACCCAGACATACCATTAACGATTAAAAACATATCAGTTGTGGGGAAGTTAACCACGCTAACAATTCGAGTCGCTATTTCTTTCGTGGCCGCAGTAGATCGTACTTGCGAACAATCCTTTTGCGGCCCATCACCCGTTGTGGAGCCTAGTACTGTTCCTTCAATCTAGGCAGCAACTAAGCATCCTCATAATTTTCATTATTCCCATGAGACTGTGCTGTAGTTAGGGATGAGTTTTCTGATGTCAATGGGCCATGCACGCAGGATCCGAGGAAACACATAAGGGAGTTTGGAGGCTGAGGAAATCCTTCCGCCGATCAGCATGCTGGCATGTGTCCCCTTGCAAGACATCATTACACATTGTGGAACTCTTTGACCAACAAAAACAGCTAACCTGCGTCATCCAATTCTGCAAATCTTTTAGGTCTTACAGAGGGATTAATGTCATCCTTACGATCACGGTGCCTCCGGCTTACTGAATTGTTAGTCTGGGCATGGTTTGCCAAGCCTCACGGCGATCTGCTTGGAACAGTGAGAAACTACGGCAGCGCTAGGTTCACAGGAATGATATCTACATTAGTTGAAATCGAATCTGGGAGCTTTACTAGGCTCCAAGCAATTAGGTGTGTATATAGTGTCTGCTGCCTCCCGGTTTCTGTTAACTAAATTCTCTATCCATCACAGAACAAGCATAGGCAAGACATCAGAAATACAAGACGAACAGAACAACCCGCCCTCCTTCATCTTTTACCAAGCCACTAGAACCAGGCAACATGAAAGCCACCGTCTTCTATGCCAATTTCCTCGCCAGTATCATCTCGGTGTCTGCGGCCGCACTGCCGAACCAAGCCCGCGATGTTGCTGATGGCTTTTATCAGGTCACAGTCGACGATTCTGTAAATGCCAAGACGGCCTTCACGCCATGGACTGAGATTTCCACGACCTCGGTAAAGCCACGCTCTCCGCTGGAGAAGCGCAGAGAGGGATGCGGTCCCGGCTCCGTGAGCACCAACGAAGCGGACGAGGCCAACAAATGTCTCGTGGAGTCTTTTGGCGGTGACACAGTCTACTTGAACAAGAATTCTTGGTCTTACGTAAGTCCCTCCCCCCCCTTTTCTTTTTCTCTCAACTGCATGTTTCGCGTATGCTGATCGGAACTCGATAGTGCGTCCGTGGTAACGTCGTGTCTTTTATCTGCCCCTACAGCAATGGCTACAAGGGCAAGGCCGACGTCCAAGGTACGTGGGCTTACGTGAAGGAGACGTGCGGCCCGAGTAAAATGGGTTATGCCCAGGTGTCCAATGGAGTTGGTGACTGGACTGCAGGCTATGCTATAAAGGACGACCACTTCTGCACCAAGGATTTCAAGGTTGGTTCTTAGGAGGGTCGATATCAGGACTATTGCAACACCTGGTGGTCTCCAGAGCAGTCTCACTGTTGCTTTCCTTGGCGATTGAGAATCAAGTCACATAACGACTTCATGTTCAAGCGTTGTGATGGGATGGGATGGTTGGCAGCCAAAGCTCTCAAGCAAGAGAGGATATTTTCATAATACAAATAGGGACACCACAGTTGTCCTAGAGCATAGAGGACAAGCGACGCAGTCATTAACACATCCTAGCTTTTTGCCTTTATTACGTATATACAAATCAGTATTTCTGTGAATCCTCTGTGAATTTTAACCCTTTTGCTTCACTGAGATTGAGTCTAATAATCTATAGACCTACCTATTCGTGTACGTTTTGCCTGGATCAGCAGAGTATGGTGAATCAAGTAGTTTTCACTCCTTTTTCATCTTCCTTCTGAATACGCGCTGTCTAAGTGTTTAGATAATTGGATGAATACTTTTTTGCAGGTGATACTATCATTGACACAAGTCACCGCATGTGGCTATTCTAGGTATTATTACAGAACATTGAGGAAGCATAGACCAAACACGATCTTCTTGCAATAGAAAGGTTCCCAACAGAACCATGTCCCAACATATCGCACTCATTGGTAGTCGCTGTGGCCTGTCGGTCTCACGCCATCCACTTCGCCAGTGTCTCTCCCAGACTTGCCCTCAGACTTGTCAGATTTCCCAGCGCCCCCTGAGGTGACATTGCTCTTCGAGTTTGATGAATCTCCATTATCGTCGAATTTAACAACCTCGATGTTCGTCTCCACGTTGCCCTTGGTCGCACGGCTGTACGGGCACACCTCCTTGGCCTTGTCGACGACCTTCTGCACTTCCTCGTTGCTCAATCCCTTGACGCGGACCTTCATGTCGACGCGAAGGCCCATGTCCAGCCCCTTCATGTCGCCGACGAGGTGGACCGTCGTCTCGACTACCGAGTCCTCGGGCTTCTTGGGCATCTGGATCTTCATGCTCGTCGCTGAGGCGTTCATGGCGCTCTGGAAGCACGCGCCGTAGCCGGCAGCGAAGAGCTCCTCCGGGTTTGTCTTGCCCTTGTCACCGGGCCCGCCGAGGGCCTTGGCCATGGTGAGGTCTACAACGAGATCGTCGCCCTCAACGTGCCCCGTCCGCGCGCCGACGACCTTCGCGGAGGCGCTGTAGAGGACCGGCGCTGACTCAGTATTGAGAAGGCGCCTCTGGATGTTTGCTACGCGGTATTGCACATGGATGCGGTTTGATGTTGGTGCGGCTCTCAAAATTACTTGAGGTGCGCGCTGTGCGAGTCTGAGAGAGCGTATGGAGGACGCCATGACGGTGTTGATTTTGGTGTAGTTGAAAGTAATACTTTGGTTTCTTAAAGTAAAGCTGATCAGGCAATGCGTTTGGAAGTGAGAACAACCACTTAAAACCCATGCGCTCGTCTTTAGGCCTTATAACCAGAGCTCAGAGCTAACTATGGACCGCCTTTGAGTGTACTGGTCACAGTGACGTAAAGTATTATCTCAGCCACCCCTGGATTACGGTCTTGCAGCTGAGTCATCAAGAACACTCAGCCATGATTTTTATTGCTTTCAGGAATTAGTAGACACTTGTTTTGTTCTGGAATGCTTGTTTTCATTACACAAATGCCTATCTTTGAGTGAGAATTATGGCGATAGTTGTACTGCCTGAGTTTGGGGGACCTTAGAAGTGTTGGTGCATCTACAGAGTAATATGTAAGCGGCATCGGAATGCGTGCAATGCTATTGGTTCAATCGCCAATCACATTGACAGAACTCTCCAGGGGCATGACGTTTGATTCCTTGTTAAACTACGAATGGCAATCTTCTTTCTTAGTATAACTCCTGACAACTCATCTAGTCAGAGTTCCTAAAAAGCGATTTAGACAAGAGGTAGACTAGAGGCAAGACGCCTTGGACGAAGACAGGATTGATACACACTGTACGAAGCTCACAACCTTCGGCGCGAGGACAGGAAAGAGAAAGAAGAAAACCAGAGAAACACACACACACACAAAAAGAAAGGAGAGGAGGGGGGGCAACGCAGTATTTCATAGCAAAATTTTCTGTACTAGCATAAAGTATCTTCTCACGTATTACCGATATAGAAGCAAATCTCGACGCCTCGATGGTAGTTCATCCAGGTTGACCAATCAATACGCCAGTAGAAAAAAGTCATCTAGGCAATGACAAGTAGCGAAAGGCAGGCCACCACGATGGGTTTCAGTAAACCAGAATTCAGCTCGCGCGTCAATTAAGCAATCCCAAATGATACGGACGGGGTAATTGATAAACAATTTAACACTTCGCTTTAGCATTTGACTTACCTCTTACTAATGAGATAAGTGAGGTTCACGGTTGTTGTTTTACGCATGGATGATGCGACTGATTGTATATAGTAATTGCGACCTTAGCCAATCAACGTACAAAAGGCACACTTTGCAGAAAAGCAGCAAACTAGATACAATAACATGTGAAAGCCAAAAAAAAATGAGGTCTCTCAGTTTTAGTAATCCCAATCATAGAGAAAGGCTATCTTAGATAGCCTGGCATGAACAAGGGAATCATCACGCAGTGCTGACTGGAGCATCAGCGCCTGGCTGGAGCACCAGTGGGGGCTGGAACATCAGTGCTGACTGAAGCAACTGGAGCATCAGAGCCGCCATCGATATCGGTGCAGACGCAAGGGAAATTCCTAATCAGATAGCAAAGGTTAGAATGTGGCATATCTGAACGTGAGAGGCTGTACATACCCGACAGTGCAGAAACCATTGACGTGGCCCTGCTGCTGGCACTGGGTGCGGCAGACAGACTGCGACTGGCAGTCAATAACACAAAGGTCCCCGGTTTCTCCGCTATGATTGGGATGGGGTGTTAGCATTGGCTCGTATTATGAATTTGGGGCGAAGTGCTTACAGATTGAGGCAACGCTGAACGCCATCACTGCTCGCCGGGCAGGTGAGACGGTTTCCGGCAGCACACAACTTGTCGGTAACCGGGTTAGCGTCTGCGGCGGCGGCCAGCGCCGGGAGGAGAGCAAAGAGGATGGTAGTGAACTGCATTGTGGCGGTAGGTTGGATTGTGAAGTTGTAAAAAAGAGCTTTGGAGCTAATTTGTGAAGAAGAAGTGGGACAAGAAGAAGAAGAAGAATGTTGGAATGGTTGTTGAGGCTGTTAAGAATGATGAGAAAAAAAGACGTAATTGGAAAGAGGAGAGAGACCGTACTTATAATCTTTGACTCTTTGCTCAAAAGCGACTTCAGTTTGTTTGTTCATGCATGAATCTATTCCTGACGAGTGTGATGTCGATACCCAAAGGCCCTCTATTTCGAATTGTTCTAAGAAGCTTTAGAGTTTGTGAGATCTACGCCCTTACCTAGGAGGCGCTGTGCCGTCTCGTGATGCGTCGAGGGATAAGATCAGCAAGATCTTACTGTCCAGGGCCATACCGCCCGACGTTCAACGGCGCATGAGAAGGGGCAAGGTGAAACCATGCTGCGGATCCCAAACAGCCTCTCGACAATACCTTTTACTTCCTCCTCATGATCTAAATAAAACAAAATAGGGATATAGCAAGGCGCACTTATGAAAATCTTAGTACGGGACCGCACGTCGATAGAGCAGACTTAGAGAGATAATATTATGCATGAGTATTGCCCTCTTGGGGATACATCAATCACTTCATGATCGTAATATACACCGCAGTGTTAGAAATAGTAATTACTTGGCGACAAGTCGTCTTTTGGCACAACGAAATCACATAATAGAGAAATGCCAAGAACGGCTTGAATCAGCTGCCTGTAGCCCTACGATTCAGCAAGGATTGTAGTTTCGGGTTCGTCCGGTCGGGGTTCCGCAGAGAGTTCGCTGAAGAGTTCGGCCAAGAATCGACTTGACTCGGCCTTTCACTACATACTACATACTAATGCTTAAAGTAAATGACACGTGATATATTCTTTGAGATATACCCTTTTGGTAATTCTCTCCGCCGGCTGATAGGGCTCACTACCTACCCTCATGGTATCCACCTAGGTAGGTCGTTCAACATGGCCACCAAAAGGCTCTAGCTTTACCTTTCCTTATGCTTTACCCCTTCGATCCAGAGTCCTGGAACAATACCCCTCTCATTATTTTGATCGAATATAGTCGGTCTAGAACTTCCAGCCCAGATCACCAGGTACGTGACGATCACAATACATACATGGTATGGCCCACCACATATTAACCTCTCAAGACAGTACAAAATGCCCGATAACGCAGGGCAACTGCCGGATTAGACTTCACTTCGACCATGGCGCGACCTTGACTAGATGTTGAAGTCGTACAAGGGGGGGGGCATTAACTGGTGCATTGTCAAGATGGAGTGAGAGTCGTCAGCAGAAGCTCTAAGAAAACGGCACGAGACTATAGGCCTATAGTACCACAATACGCACTTTCTGTGTCAGATGAGCCCCAAAAGATGAGACAGGGTATCTTAGCATGCATGCCAATGGATACTTGCGGACGCAATATTTTGCTTTACAATCTATTCTATTGATGTCTTGGCATCGGGTTCTAAATTTGTGCAGAGGCCCCTCTCTATTTGGGCCACTTATGGGGATTTAGGTCGACAATATTGATCAACTGGCGCCAGCCCCCTTGATTGATCGCCCTTTCAAAACACCGCCTGGGTTCGTCCGGTCATGTCTGCAAGTTGCCCTCTTGTTCGGCTTATTCGGTAGTGCCACGACTTAATAGCTGCAAGGACATACCCTTTGTTGCATCTAGAAACCCCCGTTATTCCCGTCCCTATTCGCAGTGAGAAAAGTTCATCCGTCCCGCCAGGAGACCCATGCACAATTTCATTTTGTCCACGCTTCAAGACTGACCAGTCCCTGTCCTTAGAATACAAGTAAGAATTTGATAACTCACTGAGTAATACCCCAGCTTTCCAAGTGTCATTTTTGAGCAGCTACATAGTAGGCCTGTCAAGAGTCTACACGGTCTTGCTTGAGATTCTACAGACCGACTGATCCCATCGGCGGCTACTCGACTCACCGCAAGCTAAGGATGGTATCACATTGATAAGGAGGCCTGGCTGTTTTAGAGTTGCGACAAGACGCGCTATTAGGCGGGGCGCCAAGGAAGTGGTCAGCGGACCATCGGGCGTCCCGTCCAAGGATAAGGCTGTGAGAGAGGAAGGGGAACACATAGTACGGGGTATAAACCATGGCCGATCAGTCCGCATCCGTCATACCGGTACCAACCACATGGGAACGAAGCTGGGAAACCAAGGTATTCCTAGACACATAAGGCGTTACACCTTTACTCGTACTATGCTTCAAGGAGTCGAAAACTGACTCACGGTTGCCAGCGGGTCAATATCGAAGCATGAATGTGGCCTCCAGCCAAGGCCACATCTTAATTGATCTCATTCTCAACAGCCAAGCGGTTGCCATGGCCCCCAAGATCAGATCACACGAGCCAAGAAGAAGGTTGTTTAACTTGCTGATTGCCAGACACTTCAGACGATGCAGCTGCAGGGAAGAGCGAGCATTCAAACGTGGCAGGCAGGGGTGCGTCTGCCAGCTGTCAAAGGCACCAGCCAATTATAGCGTCACGTGAAGCTGGACCCAACTCCTGTAGCAATGCGGCATTGCAATGAGGGAATGGGCAGATAACAGCCATGATATCAAAATGGGTACAGACACTACTGGCCCTTGCTCGTGTTAGTGGCTGCGCAACAACAATACAAACTACGACCGATACAAGGACAACAAGCCAACATCATTAATGCGACCTGCCTTGATGGCTAAAAGGTCATTCTAATCTTGTGAATCGACTATCGCGATATATTGGCTTGGACTAGTCGGAGGTGCGAATCCTTACATACTCATATAGCACGCACCCAGTCACTGCAAGAAGCTGTTCAGCTGTGGCCGCCACCGTTAACTGGGTCGTTGCAATCCGATTCTACCTCACCACTCTCGCATAATTCTTGTGAAAAGGGCTCGATAGAAATGAGAAAAAATGCTAGAGTATAACGTTAAAGCCGTCGGAAAACCTTCCTGGAAGCCCCGATTTAATCATGTTTGAGTACTTTTGAACAGTTGAGCGGGAAAAAAAAAAGGGGGGGGTTGAATGGAGGCATAGGAATCATCAAAGGTGCAATAAAATAAGGTCACATAGGCGAGTTTACAGAGCAAAAGAAGTAATCGTAGCTGGGGAAGCGATTGGAGAGACAAAGAGAGAGAGAGCAAGAATCTGGCAGAAACTTATGTGTATGAGTAGGCGGCTGGGTGGACGGGTGCTTGGTGATTGCCTCAGCTTTTGCTATGTACACATCCCTACCTACAACTTTGGTCAACGGGTTATTGCTTGATTCTTCTTCCCATTCCACTATTCTTTTTCTTTTCTTCTGCCCATCAACGCCTGTCTTGTCCTGTTGCAGGCATCAGGGTGACGCTAGTACACATCGTGACAAGACGCAACAAGTTGCAGTGACGCGCGGCATGCTCTCCTGCACCGAGTAACTGGAGCCTCCGCGAGAAAACAGGGAGAAAAATCCCGAAAAGCTTGAGAACAGCTGACACCATCACCAAGGCTACTGACTCTCATTGCCGACTCTTACAGCTTGTTTCCAATAGGTGGTCCTTCTAATCTGTGTAAGCATCCACCTTCCTTATCTATTTCGGCGGCAAGCTCGGATATAGAGCTTCGATCCACCCCCTCGGTCTCCTCGTGTCCCTCCTCCTCCCCCTTAATCCTCAGAACCCGCCTCCAAAACCCACCACCGCGCCCCCTGCCCCCGACCACCCTCGGCAGGCACCAGCCCCTGACGTCCTTCGCCACGAAGCGGCTCCCAAACACCGCCCTCGCCCCGTCCTCCTCGCTCTCCCGCATGGCCCTCTCGGCGAGAGCTCGCGCCCCGTCCTCGCCGACCGCCTCCTCGAGCGCCCGTTGCACAGGGACCCAGTCCCCCGCCTCGTCCCCCGTGACGATCCGCCTCGCCGTCCCCGGCCGCCGGATCATGCAGGCCAGCCCGAGCCGCCGACACCGCCCGCACGGCGTCGACGGTGTGGCCCTGGTGAAGGTACACGGCGAGGCCGTGAGCGCGCAGTGGATGCACCAGCCAGGCGTGTGATCGCGGAAGTAGACCGGGGGCTGTCTCGCCAGGGCGGCGGCATTGGCGGTAGCGATCTCGCTGGCCGTCTTGGGGAAGACGGGGAGGCCGTCAACGTACCGCAGCTTCGACGGCGGCTGAACCGGCGCCCTAGGTCTGGGGCACGGAGGGGGACGGGAAGTGCGCCTGGGACGGCCGGCGGTCTTGGGAGGGTGTTCCAGGAGGAGAACCGGGATGCCTTCGATGTATCGCGGCTTAGTATTAGAAGGCAGAGGACGTGGCTCACGTACCGGGTAGAACCTTGTGTGCTTCTCTTCCGGCTCAGACCAAGGGTGATATTTCTTCGTAGTGTTCCGGGGGCTTGCATGGGCAAAGGCCACAAGGAAAGGAGAACGCGCGCTCTTCTGTAGAGTTATCTGCCTCCCATTGGGCCTGGCACTCGTCGAAGACAACATGGTCTGGATTGTGTGCTGTTCTCGATTAATATGCTCCGAAAACTGGCAGTGTTGAGACAACTTAGCCTGGATGTCGAAGAAGCAAATTGCCTGAACCGAAGAGCACTATATAGTTAGACACGGAATACCGAGACGTGTCAGAACCAGAAGAAGTCCCCGAACAACCGCAAAATCCCATTTCATCACTTACTAGAGAGTCGCGGAACAAACTTGATTGTTGCAATCCACGCGCTTTGACACGCACAATTCCTTTTAAGAGCGTACATATCCCACAAAGACCTGACGAGTACAGGATGTGGAGCCGACAGATATTACAGTGGCAAAGGACCATTATCTAGGCCGACTTCGATACCCAGATAACGTGTCCGCCATGCTGGAATATCGCGGGGTTCGATAAAGCAACCCAATCTCAACACCCACGGCGGTTCTTGGTTAGGACTTCCTGTCAATTTGTGGGTTCCGCGTCGGGTGTCCCAAAAGCCATGAACATGTACTCGTACACTTTGATAAGCGGGTGCGATGTGACTAGAAGGGAATAATTCCCCGCGCGTGATCTAATACCAGCCAACTTCAAGTCACCAGCAAGCTGAAATGGTGTAGGCTGTATGCTGAGGTCTAAGAGCAACGAGAAAGCACGTTTCGGTACCTGTCGTTGGCTGGAACACTTTCTCAGTATTGATTCAACTAAAGTAGAGCGAAGAACACGCATCTCCGCCGGCAATACCTCAAAGGGTATTTATTCAACACTCCCGCAATAATGTCCAAGCCACACCCATGATCCCTATCGCCATTCACCTCCTGTGGTCGTACTTGGCGTAATGAAAAGAACACAATGAAAGCCAAGCTGCCATGCCGGTTCAAGGTCCTGTAATACCCCTTCTCCGCACTCATGCGGACTCCTGATAAATAGAAGAAAAAGTCCATGTTATCCAGCCACGCTGCTGATAACTTCGAGCCTCAAGTTCTCAACGCCAATGAGATGGAGGCAAGAATGAAAAGACAGTCATGTGAAGCCCTAAATATGCCGGTTTCCCTTTCCCCAACGCCAATGTATGGAAAGTATTGATCAGTATCCTCAGCTCAGATCGCCAAGGATACAATGTCGTCGACTGGTCGGAGCACTCAACGTATGAAACAAAAGCAGTTATTCGTAGCCGCGAGGCATTGTTATGATGATTTTCCCCTTTGGTGAAACGAGCCTCAAGCTCCCTTTTGAGCAGTTTTTTGCCCCAGGCTTACGAGGCATGAGATGGCACGCTACGCGGCGTCACGTCGCCGCTACGCCTGCGCCCAGGGAGCTGCGCCGCCTGCTGCGATCTCGACGCCTCCGCGATCATGGCCATCTTCTTCCTGACGGTCGATAGACGAGCGGTTATCATCTGAATCACTAGAAAATAGTCAACATCGGCATTTGATCCCTCAGGGTTCCGCACAAGACTTACTTCGATTGACAACCTGCTGGTCATCGTTGTCCAGGTCGCTGGAGATCTCCTCGCGTGGAAGATCTCTGCTCGAGCTCGAGTAGCGCCGCTTAATGGTATCTTCGTCGTTGTCCAAAACAGCTTCAAGCATACGAATGGCTGTGACGTAGTAGGTGACGCAACCTTCAAGGTTCTCGTTCGTAATTTCGTCAATGGCAGCGGTTCGGCTCATTTCCAAGGCTCGATCGTACATCAGCTTCTCGGCGCTAATGCCCGGGGTGAGATAGACATCCTTGGTGCCCGAGGTAGCTGAGCAAACCGACTCTCCGCCATGGTTACTTGGGTGGCTGGGGTGGTCCTCCGGGAGCTTCTGTTGGACGGCAATGAGCTTCAACCGCACGACCTCCGTCTTCTCCAAAACTTCGTTAAAGCGACTTCGCACCCACTGTACGGTCGAGTTCATTCGTTGAGCAAGGCCCTCCTTGGAAATCTCGGCCACAGATGCTGCTGTTGAGTCACCGCGCGTTTTCCTTGTCCACCACAGACTTGCAACGTCCATAGCCCTAGCCAATAGAGTCAGAGCCTTGACGTAAAGAACCAATGCCTCTTCCGATAAGAGGACCTCGGCGTCGATTGTAAGGCCATCCTCGTCTCCAGTGATCTGGTCCGCAGGCATGCCGCCAAGCCCATGCTCCATCGATGGTGCGAGAGGGAACAACTGCTTGTACTTGACCTCGGCAAACCCGTAGACGCAGTCACTTCGGTGCGCGAAATCTTGAATAAGCTTTACGGCTCGTGCATCTTCATCGACAGGGGCGCTTTGCCTGCCGTCACCGATGAGACCGACAGGGGTCGATGGCGTTGGGTAGGCAGGGAAGGGACTGTAAAGAGGCGGAGACGCCCCTTTACCACCCAGCACATGCTGAGGAACTTTAAATCCAAACAGACGGACGCTGGCATCGGATATGGCCTTTGCGATAAATCCTTGGGTTGTCGGGCTAGCAGAGAAATTCTTGCTTTCATACGAATCGTGACGTTCATGACCGGAGCGTGCCTTGCCCTGGGCGATTTGAACAGCGCTAGAGGGCTGCACACGTCCAGCTCCGGTTGTCGAATGAGGGGGGCCTTGTTGGGTTGCTCGACGGATGATCTGTCCTGACTTGGGTGACAAAGAGGTCAAACGGGGATTGGCTGCCATTTCGTCGGCAAACGCATTCACCTCCACGTGTTTTTTCTCAACGACGACGTAATCTCGCTCGAATGCGACATCTTGAGCAGCCTTTTCTTGCTCCGTAACGCTTCGCTCCGTGACAGGACGAAGCTTGTTTCTCGGTGAGTTGTCATTCAAGTAAGAAGTCGGCGGTGACGCAGAAGCGCGGGCTGAAGGTCGGTTGAGAGACGCATTGGAGAGCCTGTGAGGTCGACTGGGCGCAGATGTCGAGGGCTGAGGCAAAGGCGGACGGCGAATTCCCAGCCCCTCTCCAGCCTCTTTCCCTGGAGACTGTCCTGTACGTGTTGTAGCCGTGTCGGCTGTAGCCTGTTGAGCTCGACCTTCGATCGGGCTGGGCGATTGCGGTGATCTCAAAGGCTTGTCACGAGGCGACTTAGCCACGTCCCCTTGCTCACGAACAGGTTCGTTCTCGGCTTGTCGACGAAGGGATAAGCGGCGCGACAGGGACGATGTCGAGTCAGATCGACCGAGAGATCGCAGATCCCGGGATGCCTTTGGCTCCGGCTTAGGAGGAGCATCGTCCTCAACCGTACCTGGGATGGGATCGGTCAAGATTGGGTCGTTAAAAAAGTCTTCAAATCTCATGCGCTCAACAGGATTTCGGGTGAGGAGTTTGCCGATGAGCTTGACCAGCTCTTTACTGACCACAAGTTCCTTGGGGTACTTAACCCTATCCTCGGCGGCTTCGATCTTACGCAAAAGCTCAACGTGGTTTCGGGCACGGAAGGGAGGACGACCAGTAATCATCTCGTACAAGACGGTCCCGACAGACCAGAGATCAGCCTTGGCATCGTACCGCTCATAACGGAGAATCTCCGGTGCCATGTATAAGGGCGATCCGCAGAGGGTGTCGGCGAGCGAGGTTGATGGAAGGACGCGAGCGAAGCCAAAGTCAGCCAGCTTCAACATCGGAAGGGATGCAAGGCCGGAATTGGGGATCAGCGAGTCCTGGCTGGCAGTTAAAATCGGGCGGGAATGCGCTTCCCTGAACCTTGGCGATGGCAGGAGGAGAAGGTTCTGGGGTTTGACATCTCTGTGCACGTAATTCTTCTCGCGCAGGAACTTCAAGGCACTGCCAAGCTGCTGGAGAAAATGGCGGGTGACAACCTCGTGAAGACCAGAGTTAGGGGTGACGGGGTACTTTCTCGCCATCTCGTGGGTTGCGGGATTGGTGCTGAGTTTGTCCCTCTTCTTAATGAACAAAGACAGGTCGCCAAGCTCGCAGTATTCCATCACGAGGTTTATGTGTGTGGCCGATTCGACGCAGTCGTGCAGAGCGACGATATGAGGGTGGCGAAGGGTTTTGAGAATCTGGATCTCGCCATAGAGATTCTCTCTGAGTTTGTTATTGAGCCGGCCCATTTCCACCGACTTGATCGCCACCGTTGCTTTGGAGCTCTATCGTAGGGGATCAGCATAATTGGATGATAGACGCGTACTCAGACAGAGCAGAGTACCGAGGACACATGGCCGTTCAGGGGACAAAGGAAGCAAGTACTCAAGGGCAGCACAGCCTGGCTGAGGAAGCCGGCTTTCGAGGGACAACTTGGGCAGGGAGTCCACGAACCTTATGGTAGCCACTGTAAACCTGGGCAAAGCTGCCCTTGCCAATTTCACCTCCAATCACAAAATCCCCGATGGAAGCATCACCTTCGCGTCGCCTCCGCGAGGAGGACGAGGTTGGGAGCCGTTCTGCCATGTTTGTCGCCTGTGAGATTGTCTAGGACAGGTGCGAGGTCGGGGAGCAGTCGAGTCCAGGCCGCGGGCCTATACTATTCGAAAGACGTCGGCGGCGCGCGGTATCGTCATGTACACGTCCGAGGTCGGAGAAGAGATGGTCGAGATGGGTCTGATGATGAGAGAAACAACAGGAAAGAATTGCGCGAAGAAGACACAGAGACGGGCAGCAGGCTGTATACTGGAGTTATTGCTTCGATAGGCAGGGGCTATAGAGCAGACAGCAGGCAGCTATCCGATAGGTCGAGAGCGCACAAGCGACAGGTCGCTGCTGAATGAAAGGGCCGTCGTGACGTCCGTGTGCAGGTGCAGGATGGTCTCAAGAACGCGGCCGGGATAGAAACGAAAGTCGACAGAAGTCAAAGGCGGACGGACACGAATGGATTTATTGGGGGTATTGAGACGGGCAAGCGATGATCGGAGGGGAGGTGGGAGGCGCCGAATGGTCGAGATGAATGTGACTAATACGGACGGGCGTGGAGCGTTAGAAAGCAAGCTAAGCAGTCGAGGTACCAGCCGTTTGAGGCTCTCGCAATATACAGGAGAGTTTTGGAAGTTTGGAAAAGAATGTACCTTTTTCTCTGTGGGAACGAAAGTCAGCCAAGTTCCAAGGTCAAGCTAATGACTCGGAGCTGTGAAGGCTATTGGCGTTTGTACTCGGCAGGCACCCTGATGGAAAGGCAGTTGTGGACAAGGCAAACGGCGGTACAACGGTATGGTGTGGGAGGTGATGTATGCTACCTCTTGAACAGATAGGTATGCAGAACCGGGGGGGGGGGGGGGGGGGGGGGGGGGGCAGAGAAGTCGAGGGTGTCGTGGGTGGTAGGAAAGCAAAGGGGCGAGAGAGACCGAAGAGGGAGAGAGAAGTCAAGGCTGGCGGGAGAAGAAGAAGAGCGGTCGAGAGATGGGGATGGATGGGCAGGCGACGTAGAAGAAGGTCAAGGGACGCGCCGAACGAAGGAGAGAGTTGAGTGACAGAGACAGGACGGGAGTGACGAGGACGGATGGGGCCCGGAGTGGATAAGGCCGATAAGATACTGTAGGTGCAAGGTTGTGTGGTGTGTGTGCGGTTGACGCGATAAAGGGTACCTAGCAGTTGGAGCGGCGCAGCGATAGCGCTGCCTACCTAGATGGGTGACGGGGTGGGTGGATTGGATAGCCTGCGGCAGGGTACATACCTATAAGTTAGGTAGGTAGGTAGGCAGGCACTGTATGCGCAACACTGCGCTGGTGGCTCTTGCTTTTGGGGTTTCTAGAGATGGGAGACGAGACCGGGATGATCTGGGGTCTGAGCAGAATGATCAACAAGATGATGCCTTGTTGGTCGTGGTTTCGGGGCGCTTGGTCTTAGTCAACCAGCCTCCTGATCGGGATGTTGAAGAAGCCCTGGAAGTGGGCGGTGGTCTGTTGGTGGATGCGCCGCGATGCTACGGGTAGGACAGCAGGACGGAGAGAATGCAGCTAGAGTTGTGCACTTGCACATACGAACATACACGTACACACACCACCCTGTGAAGCGGCGACAGCCTGCGCAGTCAGGCTGACATGAGTTCGAAAATGAATCGATTGTTGGTTGGGTGGATGCTGAGGAGGTGCGTCAGGAACAGCAGCAGCGCACCTAAGTAGGTATCTGTATCCTGGACAGTTCGACGGCGAATACAGAAAGTAAAGTACATACATACATCGACCGCCACACGATACAGCGCAGTCGAGGAAAGGGGATGATGGGTTGGATATCGAGAGCAACCAACAAACTTTGGATCCTCGTCAATAATGCATGGCACATTATTATCTAGCCTCCTCTCTTTCTTCTCTCTTTCTCCCACGACACTGGGCGACGGGACGGCGATGCGATAGGTAGAGCGGGCGGGTGACCTGAGAACGTGCAGCTTGGGGGCTCGTGATGCGATGCGCTGCCCTGCCCCGGTGGAGCTCTTTCCCCAAGGTGTGCGAGTGTGCACCTTGCACCTGCTTGCTGCGGTAGGTATGTAGGTATTCGTACTGGGAAAACAGGTACGTACCCGTACGCTGCTCTACCTAGGTACCTACTGTACCGATACTGCGTAAACCACCTACTAGTAGTACGTAGTACGTAGTGCATACTGTATGTATGTAGGTAGGTAGGTATGTAGGTAGTGTATCGGCTTATTCCCATGCCGCTCTGGAACAGCCAATGCAGGTGCATCGCGACTGACGGACCCGCTCGTATCCTCGTGGTCACTGGTCAGGGGTCTTTCTGATGGGGGGACGGGGATGCAGCTGGGGAGGGATACCTTGCCTGTACTAGTCCGGTCTCGGTCGCGCGGCGCAGGAAGGGGAAGCGAGAATGTGGGGAGCAGAGCGACGAGAGGGCGAATGGGGGCCTGGGGCCGAGTAAGGGTATTGGCTGTAGTCGCACTCAAATGCCATCATGGCGCGATAAGGCTCAAGTATCGCGATAAGACTACCTAGCAAGCACGGAAGGTACAATGGTACTTGCCTTCACCGCCCAGCCCACCACCACGACGACGACCACCGCCTTCCTGTGTTGTGTTGCCACAAACGCCTGCCTGCATTGCTCTTCCCCTTCCTTTCCTGCACCCCTTCCTAGGTAGGTACGCAGTAAGCAGTGCCTATCCACCGTGGACGATTACAGCACCCGCACCGGCGACATGCCGGGTGACAGAAAAAAGGGTATGCCGTTTCGGTATTTGCATCTCGTCTCTTTCCGTACCCACTCGCCGAACTCGCCTAGTTTCCGTGTTTGGGTGGCGGCAGACGTCGAAACAACTTACAGGCCTTGACCATCCTTTCCACTAGCAGTAGGTAAGTAGGTATTCGCACCTTAGTCGGTAGGCAGAGGCAGGTGTCCTACCTACTAACATCGGTAGGCAGAGAGAGGCAGAAGCAAAGGCAAACAGAGCACGGGCGCGACCTGGAGAAGACTCGGGCGGGCGTTGTACAGCAAGTAGCGGTACTTTTTCCATATGCACATGCCTCCCAGGCGAGACGTACATATACCACCTATCTAGCCAAGCACCTCAGGCATCTACTAGGTAGAGGGAGTGCCTCAAAGTGAGGCCTGAGGCACTGCACTCCACGGTTGCGAACGCCGTCACCAACTGCCACGATTCCTCCAAGTAAGTGCTTGCTTGCTTGCTTGCTTTCCTTCCGCAGGACACAAACAGTTTGTCAGTGTCTCATCTCAACGTAGGTACAGTAGGTACCTAGTTTACTCTTACTAATGCGTCGTTACCATGGCGTGCTTCCTCCTCCTCGTCGTCTCGCCCCCGCGACGAGAAGGCTCTTTTCATCAATGTCAAACCTCCCCCCCCAAATATGTTACGAAACCAAGGTCCAAAAAAGGTACGTACATGATGGTTTCTGGCTTGCAGCGCGATACTACTCATACACTTTGACTATCGGAGCACCTTGCGCCTGGCCGCTCATCCCTTGTGGCCATTTCATCGTTTACTTGTAATAACCTAGACACGTCGTAGCCATGACAGAAACCTCCCATTAGACCCCAACCTTTCCCCTATTCCTTGCGGCATCCAATACATACCTACCGTTCGACCGCCCGGTCTACAACAGTCAGGCCAGTGAGTGCAAAACAGGCATCTCCTCACCTCTTGGACCTGCACATGGCACCACTGTCCTCTGTAACAGCTTACCTGCCTGCCTGTCTGCCTTCCCGATGGAACCTTATCCACTCACTTTACCTTGTGGACAGCAACCCTAACGCAGCTAGCTATGCCTGCAGCCCACCTTTCCAGCATTCCACCCGCCCTTCCAGATGCACGCCAGAAGACCCGGACGCATGAAGCTGCTGCCATCTGCGTTGTTGCCGAATCGCAGACTCTACTCTGTACTTCATACGTTGTTTTGACACGTCAGTTTGGCACAGTTCTCGACCGGGACAGGATGCCGATTCCACAGTACGGATAACTCTCATGTCTCGAATGCGGTCCGGCCTGCATGTATACCAAAACGCTATCCTCGCTCACGGCAGCGTCACTCGTAGACTACCTAGTGTACTTGGTTGGCACTGACTGGCCTTTGTGAATTTACAGGGACGGGCGGATGCATAAGTTTTGCCGTCCGGTCTACCATGCCTCGAGAGTACCTACTTGTATTCGTACTATACATCCGGCGCCTAGCCGTCTTTGCCTCCTGCTAACAACTCGGCAAACACATACCATGCCCAGGTAGTAGTTATCTCATGTGAAAACGAACAGACGGCGGCTTGGCTAGCCAGCTGTCAACCACCGTCCTTGAGAACCATGATACAGATTTCACCAAACTAGTTTACCTTGGTCCCCCTCGGCTCAAGCGTCCCAGCCGCTTGACCGCTCAGTCCAAGTTCACGACCCCGAGTTCACTCAACCCCAGCGAGCCATGGCGCAATCCAGTGTCCCACACACCTCCCACCGGTGCTGAACTGTCCCAGGTACATGACCCTGATGTTAAGGAAAGCAGCCAAAGTCAAAAAGAAGTCCTTGGACACTCCCCTCCGCCACTGCACAGCGCTGTCGTCGACTTGCCAATTGTTGCCTTGAAACTTAGGCTTCTGGTCCAAACAACGGCCCTGTCTGATCTGTATCTGATCTCATCTTGACTAACAGCAAACGTAAGCCCCATACTTTGGAACGAACTTTACCTAGGTACCCAAGAACACATCGCCTGCAGCCCAGAGCTTTCACGTCTCCCGGGATGAGTACTGTGCTGTGCTGTCCCTGCTTCCCCAAGTTGCCTTACCTCAATTGCACGACAAGCCTTATTGCCCAGGCTGCTCGTCCTTCTGCCTGGCGTCAGCTCTCGCGGCCAGCCAACCGGATCCAACCAGACCCATGGTCTCCATAGCGGCCCTGTCTCGAGAGTCGAGACTTTGTCCACTTTGTGTTTCTTCAATGTTAGCGCTGACCGTGGCTGCCCCCAGTTTCTTTCTCTCCCTTTGCCTGATGGGGGTGAGATAAGGCACACACACACACACAACGTCGAAACGCCATCCAAACCAACCACACAGAGACGGCCAGCACACACTCGTCCACAGTGCGCTATTGTGATTGGGGTTTCGGGTATCGTTGGAACTTGGCACCGGAACCGCAACTGCAACTGCAATGCGTCCCTCAAACAACACGGCGAGCCAGCAAGAATCTCGCTCTCCACCCTGTCTCCACCAAATACCGCGCTACCCTGCAGCAAAGTACCGTGCCGCATCGGTGACAGCCAAGGGTGTGTGCAAGTGCCCCGAGGCCAACGACGTCTTCTTGTTCGTCTTCGGACACGGCCTGCTATCTTATCGCTCTCTCTTATGTGTGCCCGTATCAGGCAATCCGTTATCCTGGGGAACACGCCCTCGGTTTTTTTCATACCGGTACCTTGCTCTCGTCACAAAAGCAAGCTGTTCATGAGCAAAGATGGTCTTATCGCTCTTAATTCAGTGATGCGCATTGTTGATACCCTGGCCATCCTTTGAAAAAGAAGAAGGGGGGGGAGGGAGAAAGCCCTGTTTCGGGTCCATCATCTCGTGAAACCCTTTGACATCAACGACTCTGGTCTCGAATCGCTCACACACCACATGGAAATTTGCTTGAAGTACGAGACGAAGCTCAAAAGGCCAAGGCAGAAAGGTGCTTGCTGTGCCTGGCGACTGACATAGATGGCGCAACCCCCCTTCGCCAAAACCCTCCAAGACATCTTGTCTTAGCACCCCCCCCCTCCCTCCCTCATGCAAGTGCCAATCCGCTGCCCCCCAAAGCGGCAATCCGAACTGGATCCCGCGTCTTCGGAGCCGTCATCCATTCTCCGCCGATCGTTTTTTTGTTTTGAGAGCCGGCTTCCACCCTCTACTACACAATCCATTGTAATGTCTGCCAATGCCTAGTAATTAGGCATGCTTCATCCTCTAGAGACACTACCCTACTCCTATCGAGGGACTCCAAGCCTAGAGCAAACACCCGAAGGAAGGGGTTCGCCAGTAAATAGTTATCTACATCCCCGGCCAAATCTTCACGCCCTGGTTCCGCCTTGCACGCCTTGCACGCAACACAGAGCCCTATTCCCCCCCACCCCCAGGCTTGCGCCAACTTCAAGCTCCTAGCTCCAGCCGCCCGGTCTCCTGGGGAGTGGACGCGATGCCCGCAGCACCCGAGGTCTTAGCGCGTCGAAGTGGCAGCCTCGCCGCCAAAGATCGACGGTCCCCCAATTGTCGGTCGGCCAATCATCCACGCCAATCAGTTGATGTTACCGCCTACAAACTCGGATCAAGGACGCGATGGCGGGTGGTCGTGGTACATACACGCAGGCAAGGCGCGGCTCCAAGATTCTACCGATGAGGCAGGCCCCGGGGAAGCACGGGTTGTGGTGCCCCCTGCCCCTGACCTGTTGTCGTCCAGGATCGCCGATTTCTCGTGTCCTTTTTTTCACGCGGGGAAAATCTAGACCGAGTAGCTAGAGCGGTTTCCTGGACGACAGCCGTATGTTGCCACTGAGAGGTGTGGTGTTCGTCATTAAAAGGTCCATTTGGGCAGCACGCTTTCTTTTTCCTTACATCGCTGGATGCGCGGCAGAGTCACCCACCCGACTACAACTCATCGTCTCGTCACCGATCAGCTTTGTCTCGAACCCCCAGCGCCTTCGACGTGCCATATGCCGTGTCTAATCTAGGCTTTTGGCCGATGCCTGGTGCTGCTGTCCACGTCACGCCGTGCTTCACGTCATGCCGCGCTTTTTTGCATACCTTTGGTACCGCACAGGCGGTCCCCCCTCCGGACGAGGGTTTCTCGGGAAGTCATACCATGGCACAAACCTCCGCATTCCACGCACCGGTGTTCCCTGTAAGAATGCTTGTTGTCGGACTTACACGCCCCCTTGGACACGCTCGTTGGGCCAATGAAGTGCTTGGCATGCGCCTGACACCGATGAGGCTGGAACTCAGCATGCGGCCAGCTGACTAGGGGAAGCCTCGTTTGCGTGCTGGTTGGGCGGCACATGGTAGGCAGGCGGGCTCACAAGGGCCGTCGTCATCTGGAATTGTTTTCTCGCGCCACATCCCGACAAAGTCCCAGAGAGCATTCGCAACAAAAACCAATAAGGTCGCCCGTCTCTGATGAACAACTCCCCATCCCCACCCCAGCATTGCACCGGGTACTGGGTGAGCCATCAGCTGTGCTTCTGGGGCCGGGAGATGGGTTAGGCTGCTTCCAATGAACCGAAAGCTTCGATGAAACTTACCATCACTCGATTGATTTGTTGAGCGGTTCCGACAGACTGCAGTCTTGTATCGAGCGAGCCATATGACTTTACGTAGGTACTCGGCTTACACCCCAGGTATCCGCCGCGTGGCGCAGTTGCAGATATTCACCACGCTGGTAGCTGTCGTAATTGCAGCTTAAGGGTTAAAGGCCTTCACCATTACTCTGCTATCACCTGTGTTTCTCTCGTTCCGTTCTCCCCGTTCACTCACTCCCGGCCCCATTGGTCTTCTTTTTAAAGCATCTGTAATCGCAGCGATACTGGGAGGAGTGGCACGGGAAGAAGAAAAGGCGCGGGGGATATGTCATCTTATCCGTTCGCTTCTTCTCGTCAACCGTACGCATGCTTCTTCCGATCGGGTTCCAAAGCTACTACAGCCTCGTATCACAACATTGAGGGCTTGGCCTCTGCAACGACGAGCGCCAAGTAGTGAATAATCGGCTGCCTACGAGAAAATATGTATTTCCCCCTAGGAACGGACTGGGCGACGGCACCGAACAGCCTGTGGCAGCCCTTGACTTTTTCATCGGCAAGTACATAATAGTACAGTTGTTCAATGACTTATCTTTGATCAAAAGAGGCAAGCCATGTCGAACATGCTTCTCAACATGTATATATATATATACATAAGCATGTTGCCCTCCCCCCTTTATCAGTTCTAGTTCCGCGGCCAAGCCAATCCGCGTCTGACTGACCTCGCCGGGCGTGAAACGGCCTCATTGTGAGGACTCCATCATTTCCGGCCTGCTAGATGTGACTAACCAATAGACATGATGATAACACTGTAGATTAGCCAGCCGTCCATCCTACCAAACGGTATGAGCCATGGAGGAGGGAAAAAACAACATCACCCAAAACAAACACAAGCCAAATCCAAGAACATACAAGCGTCTCCACCCCCCGCACCTTTGTTCTCGCAACTCATATGGTTTTTCTTGACCCTCGGAGCCTGGACCGGGTCACACACATGGGGAAGAGGGCGCACCTTATCAGGATGTATCATGCATGGGGACGTTGACAAAAAGGGTGGGAAAAGCTTCGCTGCAGCTCGACGTGTTCACCCCTTGCCGCTGCGTTGTGCCTGGTTATCTCTCTGGCTGGCTGCCTATCTGCCGGCACTGTATGCAATGCACCACAACTCGCCGGATCCGTACAGCATCAACAGTTGTCAATACACCAGGCACATGCACGAACCCTTACATGCATACGGCGGCGCGACGTGACTGGCGTTCTGTGGTTCACAGCAAAGCTCTCTCGTGTTTTCTTTTGGCGCTCTTGTTCTTTTTACTCTTGCGGTGTATCCAGATCCCGCTCTATCGGGATCCGTTGAAGCGCTACATACATATGCACAACTAATAGGTAACATGAATGCGGCGAATGATTTCCCGCCCTCTACTTCGCGCCTGCCGCATGGTCTATGCTCCCAACCGTGGGATAATGAAGAGATCCCAATGCTGCCTGGATAAGGTGGGTGAGTGTGACCTAACCATATCATGAGTCCCCCTTGTGCCACAAACATCGACCCCGGTTTTCAAGGGCATAGAAAACAACAAAGTTCCCGGGACGTGTGATGCTCCTAAACGCCCAGAGGGTTACCCAATCGCAACAGTATGCAGTTAAACCAATCCCACTGTTTTTTTTTAGGTCCCAAATTCGGATCTGAAGAACCACGCGCATCCCCACCTCCAGTGGTGCGAGGACACCGGCATATCCACGATCGTCGCATTTTCTGTGTGTTCGCTGCAAGGATTGTAGTATGCTGTTACCCAAACTGCCATTGCAGCGAGCGTTTAGTGATGTGGCGCCTTTTCGACGGTCGGTAGCTCCTTGAGGGCCTCGCCGATGATGTTGAGGGCTTTGCGTAGGTCGGTCTCAGAGATAACCAGAGGGGGTGCGAAGCGGATGATGTTACCGTGCGTGGGCTTGGCCTATTGGAAACAACCCCGTTAGTCTTGTCCTCAAGATGCTCTGTCGGAAGTGTCGTGTAACTTACCAACACGCCCTTCTCCTTCAGCAACAGGCAAAGATCCCAGGCTGTCCTGCCTGCAGCAGCGGACTCATTGATGACGACGGCGTTCAGAAGACCCTTGCCACGTACCAGCTCGATGATGGGCGAGTTGAAGGCCCTAACGCCCTCGCGGAAGATGTTGCCCAGCTTCTCCGCCTTGGCCGTGAGGTCCTCCTCCTCCATGATCTCCAACGCGCGGATCGACACGGCGCATCCGAGCGGGTTGCCGCCGTAAGTGGACCCGTGAGTTCCGGGCTCAACTACGAGCATAATCTCCTTGCTTGAAAGTACACAGCTCACGGGGTACAGGCCGCCAGAGATGGCCTTGCCAAGAGTCACCATGTCGGGCTTGATGCCGGCCCACTGGGAGCACAGCATCCGTCCCGTGCGACCGATGCCAGTCTGGATCTCGTCGCAGATGAAGAGCACGTTGTGCTTCTTGCAGAGATCTTGCACTCTCTTCAGGTAGTCATCGTCCGGCACCACAACGCCGGCCTCGCCCTGGATAGGCTCGATGATGATGGCAGCAGTGTCCTTGCCGTGTGCCTCGAAGACGGCCTCAATATCACCAACGTTGTTGTAACGAATGGGCTGACCCGTCGAAGGGTTGAGGGCACCGATGTTGGGCACATAGGGGCCGTAGTTGTCTCTCGACTCGGGGTCAACGGACAGGGAAATCGCCGTCATCTGGCGTGGATGTCAGCGTCAGCGCACGAGGAATCAGTAAGTGGCTGACAGCCGAGCTGGGATTAGTTACCGTACGGCCGTGGAAGTTGTCATTCACCGAGAAGACCAGAGCCTTGCCCTGCTCAACACCCTTGACCTTGTACGCCCACTTCCGCGCAATCTTGATGGCCGTCTCGACAGCCTCGGCACCCGTGTTCATGGGTAGGACCATGTCATAGCCGAAGACCTGCTGGATCTTCTCAGCCCACTTGGGGAAGACATCGTTGTAGAAGGCTCTTGAACTGAGGGTCAGTCTGCCAGCCTGCTCGGTCAATGCTTTGACCAGCTCGGGGTGGCAATGGCCTTGGTTGACGGCGCTGTAGGCGGAGAGAAAGTCGAGATACTGCTTGCCCTCGGGATCCCAGACGTGGACACCGCTTGCGCGGGCGAAAACAACAGGGAGCGGGTGGTAGTTGTGGGCAGCGTGCTCGTTCTCGGATCTGATTGCGGCATCGGTCGAAGAGGCATGGTATCTCGAGTCGACCCCACCATTGGACTGAGGGGCGTTGCCGTTCGCGTGGGGTGCCATTGTGTCTTGGTTGACTGATAATATTTGGGTATGGGGGATCAGGTGGAAGTGACAATTGAGTTAGCAAAGAGAGTGCGCGCAACTTTGGGACAGGTGGCCGTTGGAGTGAAGGTTTGGTGGTGGGAACTGAAAGAGGAAACGTCAAGAGAATGGGACAGGAACGAGGGGCAGATCGCGGGGTACCAGGTAATTATACCCTGGCGGGCGGCGAGCGTCGGCGACCGTTGACTAAAGGACTCAGGCGCGATACGGAAGCAGATACCTGGCCAGCATGCGGCGGAGGCGGCGGTGGTGGTGGCGGCGGAGGCGGCGGCAAGGGTCTAGCGAAACCCGGAGTCGAGCAAAAAAGGATAATGTCTGGCACACACACACACACACAGAGAGAGAGAGAGAGAGAGAGAGCAACAAGGAAAACCTGAAGGGGCGAAGCCCGGACCATGACCTAGAACCAAACTCATGGTGTCGGAGTCAGAAGGGCGCGCACTATGCCTCTAAGTGCAGGTATGTTCCCCTAAGCGCAGGTATAAGCGGCTCAAGTGGGTGAGTGGGCAGCATGACGGTCGAGGGAACCATGTAAGGAAACCCATCCCAGTGTCATTTCGAGTCACATGGGTAATGAAGGAGAGGGGTATGCGGCCGAAGGAAAGCGGCGCACTCGGGTGGTTTCTCGTTACTCGGAGTAAGAATTTCGTAATGGACAAGAGAGGGCGCGGTCACCTGGTGTTACTGTGGGAGGACTATACTATGTGTACTATGCAAACTGCCGAGCATTGTTGGGAGGATGGTGTACATGCTAAGAGGCGGGAGGGACTGTGTGGGATGTGGAAAGGGTGATAGGAAACAAGACGGCCAGGAGACAAGGCATATCCGACCCGGCCAACAACAACCTTTTGCCAATGGAGATGGAACGATACACAACAGACAAGACGAATGAGACAGCGGACGAAGGCATGGCAGTGCCGATAGCGGAGCATCTATCTGTGCACGACGAAGAGGACAACGACGACGACGACGACGTTGGTAAGACCAGCATAGCAACGAATTGCATCTAAACTACATACATGCCTAGGCTAGCACGTCTTCTCGTTTCGGGCTGCAGACCGAAGAGATATCTATTCTGTGCCGTGCCGCACGCACCATTCATTGACCTGCCTACCTAGGAATCCACAGCACAACATGGGAGAAGAACGAACCGAACGGAAAGAGGCTATCTGACACAGGGACGAGCAAGTCGGACGAGGAAGGTCCTGGTCTCGCCCAATTATGACGTCCCTATTTCCATTCCCGCTGGCTGCTCGGAGCCAATAGGAACCTCTATTGTCGTGGAGGCTTTGGCGAGGCGCCAATGGGAGCCATTGCAGGTCCCCGACAAGTGGAAACCTCGACCCTACAGGTACAATACGGATACCTGGTACGGATATCTACCCACCTACTTAACGTGCCCCTCCTACCTACCCATCATAACAAGGCTCGAGCCTGAATATCAAGGTTGTAGGTTAGTTGGTCTCAGCGTCTCCCCCCTTCAGCCTTTCGGCGACAGTGACTCTCGGTGCTTTAGTGACCAATTGGTAGAAGGCAACGGCCCGTCGATAAACTTTGGCGCTCTGCATCCCGTCTCGACATTCATTCCATTAGCGATCAGGAAGACCAGCGTCACAACTTACCGATTCTGTTTTTCATTATTATTAAACTTGCTGCCTTCTAGCTTCCAGCTGCCAGCACGCAAAACAACTTAGAAAGTAACAAATAGGAAGAGAAGAGCCAAGGGGGGAAGAGAAGGGGGGGAAACCCCTGGGGACTAGGCTCGTTCAGGAGGCACAACACCATCAGAATCAATACACACACACTCACCCACTCATACACAAACACAAATACTCGCACGCAACACGCAACACGCACACACCAACCACTTCCACGTAACGTCTCCTGACTCGCCAATACCATTTCCCTCCAACGAGAAAGGGACTAAAACATCAGCGCGTTCCCGCCGTCCGACCGATGATTACGCAATAGTTTTCCTCCTCCGTGTCCTCCGTCTACCGTCCCCCCCCCCCCCCCCTCTCCTCCTCCTGCGCTGCCGCTACCGCCGCCGGCAATCAAGGGGAAGGGGTGTCCACGCTTTCTCCACAATGGCTTCCGTCGGCTCTCCGCCTGCCCGCCCCGAACTCTTAATGGCAGTTCGTAACGAGCGCAACAAGCCCGCCGTCTTCCGGTCCCTCCTGGTCATCCGTCTCCTCAACGCCTGGTGGGTCCTCACCTTTTTCCAGCCCGACGAGTACTTTCAGGCCCTCGAGCCTGCCTGGCGTATGGCCTTTGGCGAGGGCAGCGGTGCATGGATTACTTGGGTGAGTTGTTGGACTTGACCCCTCCTCGCGTTTCGCAGCTGGGGCGTCAATCGGTTCATATGGTTTTAATGCCGTGTCGTGAGTTCCGTCGTTACTGACCTGCACAGGAATGGAGAAACCAGCTCCGCTCTTCTCTACATCCCGCCCTCTTTGCAGCCGTCTACTACCTCGCAGACCTAATTGCCCGCCCCCTCCCTTTCGCCCGGCCATGGCTTCTGCTCGCCGCCCCGAAGGCCGCTCAGGCTCTCATTGCCGCGGCCAGTGACTGGTACACCTGGCAGCTGGCCGTCAAGATCTACGGCGCCGATAGCTCCGTCTCATGGTTTGCTGTAAGTCGAGTCCCGGTTGACTGCGCGAGTATGGGTTGGCGCATGAGAGAAAACCGTTTGCTGAAACGCCATGGTAGCTATTCATGAGCATGTTCAGTCCGTTCCAATGGTACTGCTCGACAAGAACTTTTTCCAACTCGCTCGAGACTACCCTCACCATCATGGCCCTCAACTACTGGCCATGGGAGCTGCTCGGCGATGCCAAGACCGAGAAAGAGAACCCCAGGCCTGCGAAATCCATCCTGCACGCACCAGGGACCCTAACGAGGTGCGTCTCCCACATCAGAGCAGTCACCTAGGAAGTCTCACTCACGCTCACAGCCTCCGTTTCTCCCTAATCCTTGCCGCAGCCGCAGTCCTCCTTCGTCCAACCAACGCCCTCATCTGGGTAACAGTTGCAATCGCGACATTGATCCGGCCCCTCTTCACCCGGCGCTCCGTCCTCACGGCGCAGACCGTGCTCATCCTCATCCGCGAGGCCCTCCTCTGCGGCGCCCTGGTGCTTTCTGTATCCCTTGCCTCGGACCGTCTCTACTTCGGCGAGTGGGCATTCCCGCCCTATAAATTTCTCTACTTCAACCTCTCCCAATCCCTCGCCGTCTTCTACGGCCGCAACGACTGGCACTACTACCTGTCGCAAGGCCTGCCTCTCCTGTCTATCGCCTATCTCCCTTTCGTCCTCGTCGCTCTCTACCGCCCGCCGTTGACACCCTCCAAAATCCGCACACAGACTCTCAAGACCCTGTCATGGACAGTCTACGTCGTGATCGCGACGCTCTCTCTAGTCTCCCACAAGGAAGTCCGCTTCATCTACCCCCTCCTCCCGATCCTCCACGTCCTGGCCGCCGCGCCCCTGACGAGCTTCTTCACCTCCCCTGCCCCGACACCGACCTCAAAGTCCCCGCTTCCGAAGCCGCGCCTTCGGCACAAGCGCCTTCTGACCTTCGTCCTGGCCATCCACGCCCTTCTGTCCTTCTTCCTGACTCTGCTCCACCAACCGGCCCCCCTGACGGTTCTTACCTTCCTCCGCAACTCCTACTCCCGTCTCCACCCGGCCGCTTCCGCTTTGTCCGCCCCTGCCAACTCCTCGTCGGAAGAACTATTTGCCTTGTTCCTCACCCCGTGCCACTCGACACCCTGGCGCTCCCACCTCATCCACCCGACCCTCCGCGCCCGCGCCCTGACCTGCGAGCCGCCCATCCACACGGCCCCCAACACCCCAGAACGCATCGGTTACCGCGACGAAGCGGACCGTTTTTACGACAACCCCCAGCTGTTCTTGTCCACGGAGCTGTGGCCCGCAGGCGGCACGGAGATGGACAGCCCCGTCGCGGGCGAGAATGCGTCATCCGGATCGCTGCCGGCTGCCGAGGACATGCCCCGTTACATTGTCGGCTTTGAGGGTATCGAACCCTGGCTCCGCGACTTCTTCGACGGGCCCCACGGCCGGCGGTTCGGCGTCCGCCCGAAGCGCGTCTGGCAGGGCTGGAACGGCTTCTTCAACGAGGACCCCCGGCGGCGAGGGAAGCTTGTCGTCTGGGATACGGGACTGCATACCACCCTGTCCTAAGCGCGTACAAACAACGCACCTGAAGGAAAAGACGGAACTTGGCAAGAGAATGGGCTGGGACCCGTGATTCGGGCCAAAAGACACTCCCACCAGCTGGTCCACCTCTGGAACAGGGTATGTAAATCATGCAATATATGCAATATGTAATTAATATACAGGTGAAGATACAGAAACCCGATGATGCAACAAGTTTACCTTCGCCATGCCGAACAAGCACACCCTCCAAGTGGAATGCGTGAACCCAACATTTACCAAAGCGTTGGCAAGATCACGCATAAATGACAGAGTACCGGTGCGGAATGATGGCCCACTCGTGACGAGTCAAGACGTGAGAAGGTCGTTTCTTTTCCATGTAACAAAGAATAACCCAAATCTTTTGAAACTTCAGTAGGTTACCAAGGGCCTGCACTCGACAACGCCTACTTGAATAGAATCCCTTCGTAGCGAGCGAGCCCGTGGGCAATGCGTCGCCTTACACCAAGCCAAACAGAGAATCGAACAACTCCGTACATTATGATTCGCACAAACACACGCATGCCTCCTCTTGTGTAGAAAGTATATCGGCGGGCATCTTGAAACGGGAGCAGCCTCCTGTTGAGATCCTCTCCCTCTTTTGGTTTTAAACCCTGAAAGCGCTTCATCATCATGTCTAGGCGAAGAATCCATGTCGTTTTACAAAACAGAAAATAAATCACAACTCCCAGTCGAAAACGTCGCGGGTGTTCAATCTTGTAGATAGGGCCGTCGTGTCTACCGCTTTTCTTCGGCCTGCGGCTGTTGCGGGGGTGCTAGTTCCGATTGAGATGCGGCTGCCAGTTGAGATGCTGCTGGTGGAGATGATGCCGATTGAGGCACTTCCTGTTGGGCTGATGCTGGCTCAGCAGTTGCCGGTGGAGCTGGCACCAGTGGGACTGATGCTGGCTGTGCTGGTGCTGGCTGGGCTGATGCCGAAGTCGGCGCCTGTTGAGTCGGCACCGGTGGCACAGGCGCCGACGGGTGGTCGTTTGCCGACCTCTCTTCGGGCTCTCTCCGCAGGTCCAAGCTCTTGCCCCTACCTGACATGATACTGGACCCACCGAGAGAGGATTGCCGGTCCGCGGGAGGCGACTTATTCCTTCTTTGCTCCGCGCTCTCCTTGGCCTCTCGGTATTTGTTCCTAATCCAACCGATAGGACCCTTTGATTCGTCTCTGCCGTCCTTATCGCGGGACTCGTTACTGCTCTGTGCCTCGGCAGCCTGAAATCCCGCTTCGGAGCTCTCACCCGTGAAGCTCTTGCGCGGCCGGTATCCGCCGCTTCCAATCGAGGTCACGCTCACGTCGGCGTTGTCGTTGGAGCCGAAGGCTAGACGCGGCGATGTAACCGACGGATGTTGCTCATGGCCCCGTTGCCGCGACAACCTCCATCTTTTCTTCTTGTCCTTCTCCGGTTCATTCGCGTCGGCCGATGTCATCATCATAGACTCTTCATTCTGATCGATGTCAGAACCTTCATTAAATGATGAGTGAAGAGACGTTGGAGGTGACTTCTTGCCCTTGAGGGTATTCTCAGGGTGCAAGGTGCTGCTTGAAGGGGCCTGTGATGCACGTGGAGTGGGCTCTGACGGTGTATCGACTGCATTGGTTTGCTGACCGACTTCAAGGGATTCGTGCTCGGGGATCGAACCACCAACCAGGTCCATGGGATTAGGGGCTTCAACGTTAGGGGACACGGCGGCTGAGTGCGTACCAGACAAAGATGCAACCGAGCTTTGCGCGCTCGGGTTTAGACTTCCAGGGATCCGCTTCTTCTTCAACTTATTTGGCTGCCTCTTCTCTCCCTCACCCGTAGGAGATCGTTGGAATATGCTCGGGAGGTTTCTCTCCTTGATGGGGGTGGTTGCTTCGGTTGGGTCGAGCAGCCTCTCCAAGCTTCGGCCTGCCGTACCGGTAGCAGATGGAGCCAGACTAGATGTGCCGATCGCAGCTGGGGCAGGCGAAATGGTCGAAGCAGTGGGGGAATGATCGAGTACCTCGACGAGCTCCTCGGTCGTAGCCGGAATCACGGGCCCCCGGGAGGACGAACCGGTGATAGGAGAGGCATCGGGTCTAAATCTTCCCGTCTGAAGAGCGGGAGACTTCTTGGAAGGTACTGTGTTGCTTCTACCGAGACCACTATTCGGTGTCGGGGCAAGAGCCGGGCTATTGGGGGTTGTAGATCCCTCCTGGTGAGAGTGTCGAGAAGAAGTTGATCGGTTTCTCCTGACCATCCCTTCTCTTCTCACACTCTCGGCACCAGCACTTGCATTGGATGCAGAACGGCCCAGCCCTGACTTCCTGTTGGGGTTAGGAGTCACCGGACCACTTGCAGCAGGGGATGTGCCCTTTTCGATCAGCTGCTTGGTCTTCTCGTCTGTGGCCGTACCCTGCATGCCAATCAAGAAGTGGTCCTGGTTTTCAATAAGGAAAATGAGAACACATTGATTCAGACGGTACTCCTCTGGCGCCATTGCATGTTGCGGATGCGAGAGCATACCGGGCTGGAAGATGGCTGCAAGGTTCTGGGAGTTCATTCGGTTCTCTTCCGACTTGGCGGCGAAAACGGCCAAAAGGTCCAGGATGTAGAGGAGTAGTTGCCGGTTTAGCGGCGGAAGCTCGGTGATGAGTTTCTGGTACTTGACAATGGCGGCTTGCTCGTCGAAGTCGTCTACAAACTGGGGTCCTTCGGCATCGCCCACCGCTTGCCTGGTGGCACCTCGCAATGGGTCCCGAAACTTCTCGTACAGGTCTAACGGCACAACCGGTTCGGGAAGGTCGTTCAGGTATCGACGGAGGACGTTGGCAGCATCATGGACGGTGTAGTTATCCCACACGAGGCCCTTTCCATAGCGGTCGGGGGAGTCAAAGATCTGCTTGAGCTCCTTGATGCGCTTCTCGGAGCCGCTAAGACGGAAGATACCCTCTACTGTTGTGGCTGTGATGGAGGATGAGCAGGCGGAAACCTAAGCAAGCGTTGGTGCACTTACCCTTCTCCTTCAGAAACACGCCGCACTTGGCAACGACAATCGGTACGTAACCATAAATGTAGCTTTTTCCATTCTCGTCGACGAGGGAGATGGCGACGTTGGCATAGGTGATGCTCTGGCGGAGAGGAACGCCGAAAATGCCGTGCGGTCGATTGTCTGCTGCGAATTGTTCAGCACTTGAAGTAGATTCGGGTGTCACAGCTGCGCGGATCCGCTTGGCGCACTGGCGCACAGGCGAAGCTATAGACAGGGACGGCCTGTTGAGCACACAGGGCAGACAGGTGTAGGTGGACGCTGTCGCATCACTTGAAGCGCAGACTTTGGGTTGTAGAGGGTCGTTGGGCTCGAAGACATGGGCGTCTTGCAGCAAGAGAACTTGACTCAAAGGCATGGTCGATGTATCGATTGCCTCGTCGACATCTTCACCAAAGAGGGGTTGTATTGGGGGCCAAGGCTGCGATGCGAAAGTAAAAGGGGCGCTACCGTGTTGATCCTGATGCTTCGAGGGAAGCTTGAAGCCTTTCCACCACGATTTCAAGTCTCTTTTGTTTGGAGTCGCGGGCCCGGCGGGCGCGGTCGAGGTGTTCGTGGGCTGCAAAGCCTGGTTGGGGGGGGGAGCTGCGGACGTCATCGCAATGACGGGGCGCAGGTGGTCGGAGCTTAATTTATCGGTTTGTAGCCAGCGCTTCTGAGGGCGGTCGGGGAAACCGAGGTCGGACGACGAAGTGTGTCAAGCAGAGCGACGATGATCGGGCGGCAACGAGAAAAGCGACGTCGAAGTTGGGCCCGGTGTCGCCAGTGATCGTGCTTGGGTCGGTCGGTCGGTCGGGTGCTTGGTCGCTTGGTGTTTTGCACTGTGTTGGGTTGCTGGGGAGGTATTGGGTGTGAGCATGCGCTAGGATATGATGCGAAGTGCAGGCGGTGATTGGACGTGGGGTCTCTTTTTTTCTTTTTTTTCCTTCTTTTCTTTTTTTTTTGGCGCGCAAATGTTCCCTCGGCAAACGGAGTGCTCCGTCGATTGTCTGTCAAACTGTCCAAGATTTCCCACCTTTTCGCTTGAAAATCTATTGCGATAGTGCTATTGTTGGTAACATAAGGATGCTCTGGCTGAGATGGGAATGGGAAGCGGCAGGGGCGAAAGACGGAAAAAAGCGCCAGTGTAGGCGGGATGACGACCTAAGTGGCTTCCGAGCAGCCTTGACCAAAGGCAGCGAGTGGCAGGCGACGATGATGCAGAGCTGGAAGAGGGGAGGGTGGCAGTCGGTGAGACACGAGCTGTACGTTAGTGGGATTTGAACGACAGACAAATGATGAAAGCGAGTGACGTTTCCGAACAACGAACGCGACGACGACACAGGTTGGATCTCGTAATCGAATGCCGTCGGGTGAAGAGGACGAAGAAAGATGTTGTCGTCGTTGTTGTTTTTTTCTCGGGAGAGAGAGAGAGAGAGAGTTCGGGGCGAGGCAAGGCAGGAAGGGGTGGAAGCGAGGTATGTGCACTCTAGAAGAGGTAAGCGGGCGGGAAGGCAAGTGACCTGAAGTAAGTTGAAGTAAAGGTAAAAACTAGAGGCTGATGCAGTGCGTGGATGTAGGAGGGGAGAGATGCAGGAGCTTTGCAGGTGCCAGTGCAAGTTGCAGAGAGTCCCAATCCAATGTCCAGGCCGCCAGATCCAGATCCAGGTCTAAGTCCAGGTCCAGGCCGGGTGTTAGCGCCATGTGTGTATGTGGGTAGGTCGTGAAAAGGGAAGGGAAGTGTTGTGGAGGCAAGCTAGGTACCTACCTACCTACCCAAGGTAAGGTGAGGGGTCAGCCAAGTAAAGCGGAAGAGGGTAGGTAGTGGACAAGGTGGTGTGCAGAGAGCAGACGAGTGTGCGTGTGTATGCGCCGAAGAGGGATGGGTTGTCGTCAGTGGTGATGAATCCAGACGGGGTTTCTCTTCAGTTAATTAACAAAAGCTAGCCAGTGCCATAGTTGGCAGCATGGGTACCCGAAAATGGTTAGGGGAGGTAGGGTTTAAGAGCGAAAGAGGCATTGCAATGCGAGCCAGGAACCGTCCAGCTTAGACAATGAGTGAAGCGATGTACCGGACAGCTGCTGCCGCTGAGTTGCGGACGTCCACGGATACAATGTGAGGGAACAAGATGAGTGAGTACCTACCTAGGTAGCTGGGAGAGCAGGGGGGTACAGAGCAGCAAGTACATACATACATACATAGTACGAAGTACATCGTAGGCAATTACGGGACAAAAACATTCGACATGAACGGCGGGCGGGCCAGAAACAAGGCATAAACACGACAGAGAGAGGTAAGCGACGGCGCCACCGCTAACAACAACCTCACTGGCTCCAGCGATGGCAACAGGTAACTGACAATTCGAGACGGGATGGATAGCCCGGGACAAGACAACAGGGTTGTTGCCGGTCAGGTGGTCTGGTAGGGCAGCGACGACGAGGTGTGAGAGAGAATTGTGAGGGGTGTCGCAGGGTGTACACTGACTGGTGGGAATGGTGAACTAGCTACACTATCTACCTACAATGTCTACTTGCGTACCTACCTAGATAGGTAGTGTTGGTAGGAGGAACAAGACCAAGGGTATCCCCAATGACATGGCCACACAAACCTACAGATATATTATCTACGTAGTTGTCCTACCCATCTACACACTGCATATCTATGCAGTAGATCTGTATGTCATCGTAAACTAGGAACTTCTGGTCTTCGGATAGTATTGGCGATGGAGGCTGGGGGCAGCCAAGGCATCATCGACAGGGAGAGGAAGAGAGCGATAAACAGAAGTGGGAGGAGACGGAAACGGTAGAGTGGAAGCGGGAGTGGAATCGGCGACGAAGTACCGCAGGCAGTATATTTGTATACTACGGTACCTACCTACCTATCTACCTACCCTGTACACTAGACGCGGGCGCGATTCCTCGTCGCCTTCCTTAATGCTTCTTCTCGAGGAGCCAAGCCCCTAGGGGTGGAGAGGAAGACTCGTCAAGGCCCAAAGCCTGCAGCGGGCAAAATGTGCTAGTGCTGCGCAGTTACGTGGGACGTGGGACGTTGGAATGGATGCTGGGTGCCGTGACGGATGCCGCAGTCACTGGAGCATCTAAACTACCTAGGTACCTGTACGTTACCTACATGCCTACCCACCTACCTACCTACGGTACCTAGCCAAGAAACACTGGACGATGGACACGCTGCAAAAGTGCATCACAACGCGGGCATGGGCGAAAGTAACTCCGTGTGCTCTCGCTTTGGCTTGTTAGGAGCACGGTACTCCGTATATGTACGTGGTCCATGCCCACTTTCTCCTAGTGTACATCGTATATCTTTACTGCCTAGGTAGTTTAGGTAGGTACCGCCCAGGTAGGTAGGTAGATAGATACCTAGGTACACTTGGTCCCTTTGAGGACCAGCTTTCGTGGCGCAAGATGCTTGGTTAGTGCCTTTTTTGGCTTTGTGGGGCATCGAATGAGGCGAGGCCTGGCCCAGCTGCCCTGCCCTGGGCGGGTTCCAACTTCTGGGGGAGGCGGACGAAGAGAAGGAACCGAGGAAATCGAGACCGAACGGGGTGGCCCTGGACATGAGGCCGGCGAGATGCAAGTGGGCCCCGGCCGCGGGTTTACGCAGTAGTACTTACTTATCCTATGGTGTGCTACCAGCCGCTTACCTTTGTTGTACTGTACAGATATACGAGGCCTCGAATCAATAAAACAATATACAGTGTCCTTTATCGCGCAGAGCAGGCAGTCCAATCCAGTCAAGTCCACTTGCAAATATGCTTACGCCAGAGGCGCGAACGTGACCCCACGTCGGCAAGGCCCTTCTTCTCCTCTTCAGCCCTTTCGACCGTCGGAAGACTCTCTCTCACGAGTCAAGCCTAGCTTAGGAGCCTTTAGACTCGGAGCCGAAGTAGAATTACCGGCTTTTTCTTTTTTTTCCTTTTCTTTTTTCTTTTTCGACATGATAAAAACAGAGCGCCTATCCACTCGATTTAATGAAACAATAAAATGCAGAGAAAGCAAAGGACGAGGAAAGTGACGAACGCGGATGCAATGAGAGTAGCAGTGTCCCATTGTTATCAGAAACCCATCGCAAGCCAAGAGCCTTAACCGGGCAAGCCCATATCAGATTACATCCGCCCATCATCAATGCCTCAAGCCCTGGATCGGATGAAGAGTTGCGGTGCAAAGATCTAAATATCGGGTTGCTCATATCCCGCGGAAATCCCATCAAAAACCCATCCATCCGATGCCATGCCATCGCGGGAACAAAAAAAGGTAGGAGGTATTCGGTACCGTACCTAACTAAAAGCTCAGGGTTAGGTTAGGTAGGTAGGCAGACAAGCACCTAGGTAGGTACCTGCATTGGCATCCGATCGTCTCGTCCAATCCAATGACAAGCAAGTGACAGACGCACCGCACCGCACCGCACCGCACCGCACCGCACCGCACAGCACCTCGGACTACACGTTCCTTCTCGACCATTTGTTTCCCTTCCCCAACGACATGACGTGCTGGAAAGAAAGAAAGTGCGTTTCGACACGCGCCTGCCGCAACACAATGTGCCTAGACCGAATGTCGTCTCTCTGGCCTTTCGAGGATGCGACGTCTTGACGCATCGTCAGCCGCAATCCCCCATCCGCCTTATCCGACACCACCCGGAGTGTCCTATCTCACTCGATACGATGCCGCAACCTGTGAGGGACGAGAGGGGATGAGGGGGGCCTCTGGAGAACCGCGCTGCCATGTTATGTTGTTTTGTTTGTTTCTTCACACAACTTCCATGATTATCGCCAGCCATTTTTTCCTATGATTCCCCTTTTCACGGGCTCCCCCAGCTAGGCATGGACTTTGGATTCGAGTTTCCCGTATCTCGGACTATGGGCTTCCATTCCGATCCCCTGCGCAACCTGCTTTGGGTCAGTGGGCCTCCCGTTACCCGTCTTCAGTCGCCATGCGCGCACACGCAAGATTTGGACACCATGCCTTGATCGACTCTGCCAATTGCTACGGCGACTACATCATTCTTCCCTCAGCCGTCCCGTTCAAGCTGCTCCTGAACAGGAGTTCGTCCGTTTCCCGACCTGGGTTCGCAGCTCCTTCCTTGGTCCAGAACCGAGCCCTCGTCTCCGAAAGGGCAAAGACGGCTGTCGATCACCGCCGAATTAAGCCTCCCGCTGGATGGAACTGTGCCGCCTCGGCGATACACTTACTTTATTCGACTGACGACGTCGGACATCTATCGAAGCAGCGAGCGACTCTGGCAGCAGATTCGGTATGAGATCCATTGTCCCGAGTGCGACATGTAGGACCGAACGTTACTCTGTCTTTGTTTCGATCCGACCTCGCTTTGGTGCAATGCAGAACAAAGATGCCCAACCAGCCACACAATCGTACTTCCCACAGCCTACCTGCACTGGGCCCTCAGAGCTGATGTTGCCTCTCCTGCAATGCTCTCGTCAATCTACTTCGGCCTTTGAGAGGCACAGTTGCTGCAAGCGCTTGGTCGACTCGACAGCCCCAGGCCAGACACCATACCACCACGTTGGTCAAGGCTCCATCCAATCATTGACTGCCTGCCTTCCCGACAACCATGGCAGTTAGTACCTTGTTACAAGCAAGACGAATCACCCAAAAAAGCACTTCTCGCTCTGAGTCACCTATAACGACTGATTTAATTAGCCCGGTGGGCGCAGAAAAGCAACGCGATGCAAGGTGACCTACGCTAATCTCGCTCCAATCCAACCCGTCAGACCCGACGGTCCTCCTCCCCAAAGCCCACATGCTGGATCTTCCCGAATTTCCATCGGTCGTCCAGCGACTAGGTAACCATTCGTTTACCCTACCGCTCCATCTTCAGGGACTAGGTAGCCAGTTCATGGTGGCTCCAGGTACCTCATAGTCACTCACTGGCCCAAGGCTCTTCCAGTCCGTCTTTGTGCTATTCGGCGTATACCTATGTACAGTACCTACTGCTTAGGCACAAGTGGCATCCACCTCCACTGCATCTCTCCTGTGCAATGTTCCACTCCAACAGCTCCCACTCCCACAGCTACCCAATGACGTCGTGCACCTCTCCGGATTCGACGACGATACCACGGTCCCCTCCAGGTTTATGTCAACGGTCTTCAGTGCTTGAAAGAGCTTGCAGACCCGACGCTCTTCTCAGCTTCTGTCCCGCTGATTCGGCGTCTGCCGCCATCCATTGTAGCTGCACTCATTGCATGCGCAATAAACCACTTACCTTGTAGGTATCACTACGCCACACCCTACGTACCCCTCATGGAAGACCCTTTATCGTGTTGTTCCAGCCAATGCCGGGTTCATCCCGTTTCCAAAATTAGCACCGAATTCTCTTCCATCATGCAGGGACGCACAGAGCCCGTTGACCCAGGAATGTCGTGTTGCCTCACCTCACTTGGGCTTGTCCAACGACGAGCGAATGGGCTTCGCGGAGGGAATTCGCCCCCGACACGACTTTGGCATCACTCTTGTGATTGTATCCGCGCCCCGCGTGCTCGTCAAGCGAGTTTTCTTTGGTTTTTCTTTGGTTTTTGTGGGGGGGGAGGGGGAGGGGGAGGGGGTGACGCGGAGCCATGGAACTCCGTCATCTAACAAGTCATCCGCCTGGATTTTGCCCAATGGTAACATGCCCATGTCTCTGCACCCTAACCATCGCATTTATTCGGGATGCTCACGGCTATCTTGTGACCTAGGGGAGATGGATGTGCGCTCCATATGGCTCATCTGCAGGAGGTGAAACAGGCTAACCGATGAAACGAAGGATTTAGCCATGGAAGTCGTCGAGCTGCGTGCCTGCAGGGCTGAGGTGCAATGGCAGGTTTTGCCACCCTCACGAGCCAGTGCTGATGCAATGACAATTTCGCCAACAGCAAAGACGAGAAACGCGGGGTAGAAGCCAACGGAAGGGAGGGCATAGCCACGCTGTTCGCATGTACATCATGCACGCATGACTTCTTTTTCCACGACAGCCCGCTCGCTTTTTCGACAAGTCACTTGGCCTGGCCCTATTGCGCAAACTTCCGCGTGTCTATGACGATGCCTCTTTCCGCTTCTGTGTCCGCTACTTCGAACTGCTTCTTCGGTGGTAGACATTCACAAGCCGCTCTGTGTCGGCCAGTGACGAGTGATCGGCGCCGGGTGGGAGGGAAAGGGTTTTGCCTATCGATGAGGACAAGAGCGGGTCGCTTTTCAACGTCCGTTCATGTGAAAATGTAAAGCCACGAAGAGGTCAGACACCACCGTTTCTGAACGACAGGTCATCATGGATGGCCAGTAGGGGTTTCGTTCAGTCATGGTCAATTGACGAAGGGTAAAGGCGAAGTGGGGTCATCACGGTCATTGAGTATTCGCATACGCAATCGAACAACCTCAGACTCTCATTAGAGATTGTGAAGCTTGCGGCTTGCTGTGCGGCTTGGAATCCCTCCACGTCCATGGCGTATCTACCGGGGGGCATGTCCTTCCGGAGGTCGTTGCGGAAGTGTTGTTTGGGTGCTTCTCATTTCCGATAGATTGCCGTCGGCTTTCCAGTCCTGCTTCGCCTTGCCTATAGTCCATCGGATACTCATCGTCCCAACCAGCATGAGTGCACGTGCTCGTTTATATACGACAAGAGGCTCTCTCTCTCTCTCTCTCTCTCTCTCTCTCTCTCTCTCTCTCTCTCTCTCTCTCTCTCTTGTGTTCTCGGTTCTCGGAAATGATTGCGGAACTCTTAGCGGTAACGGAGATGTACGGCAGTTCGCGTGATGCCGTCTATAAGGTTGACAAGCAGACCAGATCCAAAGCCACTATGTAGGTCTCATGATATACCTCCATAACACTCAAAATCATAGCATCTTTCGACAGTTTCAAAGATTGGATAGGGTGTGTGAGGCATTCCATATTGTCCTTTTGTCCTTCGAGTCTTGTCTCCGAAGTGATAGGAAGCGAAAACTGCGAGTTTCTGGTCGACTTTGAGAGGGTATAAGATAAGGCGAATCGGAAAGGGTCTTGTCGACCCTATCATTGCTATTCATGTGATCTATGGAAGCCCTGCCAATGGCATCTATGACTGTAAAAGAGGCACGAAGCGTTGCAAAAGAAGGCCCCGACAACCAGTACGCAGTAACCCGATGCCGCGGGGTTTCCTGACACTGTTTGCATGGTCAAGCTAAGCAGATAGCAGCTGGCCGTAGTTCTCGACTCCGGCCAAATCGTTGAGCTCTCTGGGCAGATAATGTGAAGCCCAGCAGCACCAATAAGAACGCCTGAGAGCGTGATACCAACACCACGTAGCGACTTCGCTCCAGAGTCAATGTCCGGTCGGTGCTTTCAAGGTCTACTAGGCGACCTTGAAGACTAATAAGAGTACTTCGAGGACGCAAAAACTAACCCAAGTTGCAGCAGAGGCCCTTGGGTCACTTCATTTTTTTATTCAAAAAATGCGACAGCTCTGGTGTTCCCTGGGCAAGGTCTCAACTGCTGTTCATCAAGCTGTGTCTACGTTAAGCAACCATTGAAGATATCGATTGTTGGACGTTGAGAGCCAGCTTCTTTAAACCCCAAAGAAGCACAGTTGCATGATCTCTCATGTGAATAATGAGCTTTATTTTTGACAGATAAGTTGAAAAGGAGAGATACAGTGTTGAAAGTCTGGAGAAAAGCTGGGAAGGAGGTTGTCAGAGTCCTAAACATCCGCTGGGATCGGCGATATTAAGTGTGGCCCGAGCGCTGGAGGGGAAGCTTCAGCCACGGTGGCTTGACTATGCGACGAGACGACGACATCATCGGCTTCAGACACATGTCCACCCAACATAAACTCGACGGGAATCAACCGCCGCCGCGAAGAAAAACTAAGAAAATTACATACTGACAATAAAAATGGCTCGATTATCGACGGCGTCGCAAAATACGCCTGGAGCCTCTTCCGAGAAGGCTGCAGCCGAACTCAATCAACTCCTCCGTCGACTAGACCAGACCATCCTACACGCTGACGAAGGCCGCGAGCGCAGGTTACGGGCTAGCGAATTTGAGAGGGCGAGACTTAACTCTGTATGATCTTAGAATTCTGCCGAAGCAACCGAGAACAGTGGCTAACTATTGGCTTTCTTTCAGAACCTCAACTATGCGCGGAGTCTTCTTACCAGAACCGAGCAGGATGCGATGCACATCAAGCTTCTTTCCCGGAGGCAAGAGATGCAAGCCGATCTGAACCGCAAGCGCGAACTTTTGGAGCGGCTAGTGGACAGAATGCACGATCTGGAACAGGTTCGTAACCAAGCCCTGACGGTGGGCTCTCGGGAGGAAGGGACGATGCCTAATGTTTGCGCAACAGTTACACGAGGAGGACGACGACAACAGCTCCGGCAGCGAGGATATCCTGGCCGACATTATACCCACGCCGAGCGAAAGCATGGACTCGCGGTCGACAGATATACCGACGGATAACGCAGGGGACCAAGACGAAGACGAAGAAGTCGAGATACCCGACCTTCCTCCACCAGTCTCGGCGCCGTCTACGGAACCATCACAGCCGCCTCCAACGGCAATAGCTCCAGAAGCGGAACAACCGATCTCACATCAGCCACCAGAAACAACGACCGAACTAGGAACGACAACCACCCAGAGCCTCCGTTCCCGTGGACCCACCCGCCCCGACTCGCCCTCCGCGACGACGACGGCAACAACGCGCGCGGCTCTCTTCGCCTCCCGCCGCCCCAATACTAGCAAATCTACAGCGTCAGCCCCGGCTTCATCTACAGCAACGGCGGAGGCCATCCTGGACCACCAGCGCGCCGAGCAGGATGCGCTGTCCGAGTCGATCCTGAAGATGGCCAGTGCGCTCAAGGCCAGCTCACAGAAATTCTCCGACACCCTCGAGCAGGACAAGAATGTGGTGTCGCGCGCGGCTGATGGGATGGACAAGACGGAACGGTCGATGGACGCGGCGAGCCGGAGGATGGGCACGTTGCGGAAGATGACGGAGGGCAAGGGATGGTGGGGCCGGATGATGCTCTACGCATGGGTGTACGGGCTCATGGTTGGTTTGGTTTTGGTGGTGTTTGTGATGCCCAAGTTGAGGTTTTAGGCGGTGAGGGAGAGCGCTCACCTTGACAGGGGGTGCTCGTGAGCATAATCATTACTTCCTCTGGCATCGGGCAAGAGGTCGAATGCGGTTTTGTTTCAGGCATGGCATAAGCAGCAACACGGAATGCAGAAGAGTATTGGACCAGGCAGGCCAGCAATAGCCAGTGTGCCGTAACGGGTGACTGGCTCTGCTTTCGACTGGGTTTATCAAACGAAGCAAATATGCTCATTATAGCACAAGAGGTGCCCTTGGGTACGCCAAAGTTCCAAGGTGTTCAATGGTGTTTTACTTACCTTCTTGTTGAATATTTGACGCCAAAATTACAATAATACGGTGAGACACTCAGACAGGGCGTTGATGATGGGAATAGTTATGAGTTGAGCAGAGCTTAACGATGAGAGGCCAGTTAGCTGCAGCCTGCCTGCGTGAAACCATTGCTCGAAGCTTGAGAATACATTCTCCGTAAATCAAGACTAGCTGGATCCCTGTAGCCTGAAGTAGGTCGAAAGTAGATATGTGTGAAGGAAAATTTCTTTGTTTCTGATTAGCCTGCCATCTGCTACCGGCGCATAATGGCTTCTACACCTCAAACTTTTCTAGAAAGGTATAGATTTTTGACTTTGGTATTAGAAAACTCCACAAGCTTTCGTGCCGGTTACACGGTTTTTCCAGACACTGCCTGTCTTCAGCTGCTGAGTGATTGATTATTACAAAACACCTGCCATAATACGGTGGTATAACACCGTGTCCAAAATTAACTGATAGAATGGCACGCATTTCCAAAACATGACAGCACTTGAGCTGATCAGCCCAACTCGGCAGGTTTAACTGGACTTCCCACTGCATCATACGCCGCGGCCTGGTGAATCTCGCAAGATACCCTCACGGGAGTCGAGGCTTTGTCGACAAACTCATCCTCGGCGGCTACGTTCTGTGGAACACATGGCTGGTCGCCAGGGAGCTCATGCGTCGGTAACGACGACGCGCGACCCTCTGCGCCGCAATTCAACCCCGAAGCCTGCCGTCGCCGCACAACCAGCCAGACAGTGACACAAGCGACGGCGCCTAGGATACCTAGGCCTCCCAACACGCCGCCAATTATCACGCCGGTGTGCGGGTGCGTAGAGCCCCTTTCGTCCGTACTCGGTACCAATGCCGGTGAAGCCGTCGAACTGGCTGACAAGGCCTGGGTTGATGGTGCCAGGGCGTCTTCAAGGGGCGTCGAAGAGACCGGCATGGCTGAGGTAGCCACTGTCGTCGACGTCGTTGAGAAGTCTTCCGTCGCCGTTTTGAGAGAGACTGTAGGATCCCAGGCGATATCGGCCTCGCGGCATCCAAGGAGGGTCTTGTTACCTAGGGCGCCATCATCCCTGATGAAAGTCTGGCACTCCCCGTTCAGGTTTCTGGTCTTGGGACTATACGATACAAATCTCGTTAGTTTCCGAGGCTCTCTGGCTATTTTCCTGGAGACTTTGGATCGCCTAATGCAAGTCAACATACCAGCAAAGCGTCTGGTCGCCTATTCTGGCACTAGGGGCGCATGCGGGCTCTGTTCCGTTGAAGCAGATCGTATGAGGCTTTATGACGCAGCCAAGATAACTCCCGAAAGGGGCACAGGACGCGGAAGAATCGCCGCAAACACGGGTTCTTGTCACGCCTGTGCAGCAATGACAGAGCATCAGTTTCTGGAGATCCCGGACACTTTCCCTGTATATGTCAAACCCGACTCACCATCTCTTGGTAATATAAAGAACCCGCAGGTATCGGGACCGAGAGGGTCGACGTGAAGCAAGCCCAGGCTCCTCTCCGCAATGACTTTCGGCTTTGGCGTTGTCAAAGGTTTTGGCAGTAGTAATGTTGACGTTAGCACTGAGAGCATCTCGGTCACGGCTGCGGAGTCGAGCGTTAGATCAAGAAGCCGATCACTGGCGCCGCGAGACCTGTTGTCAGGTAAGAGCTGGGCCTTTGACAGGCTGCTCGCAACAACAAGAAGCAGAACCGAGAGGGCTTGCATCGTGATGTCAGTAAACCGGAAGAAAAGTCTAGCGAGCGTTGCGATTCGGAAACGAACGGAAAGTGTGACGAGAAAAAGTGAGACTGGGGCAAAGCCGGGGCAGAGGGCGCTGCAATGCGCTTTTTACATTGGCAGCTTTGACATTTCGTCTTTGTTGCCTGCCGTTGAATCGGCAGCCAAAAAAACAACAATCAGCAGTGGCCGAGAGACTCGTTGTTTGTGGCCAATGGGTACGTACGCCGCTCGATCCAGCTCCCCTGTTTCCCCCGGCATTGGGTTGGAACAAACGCCCTTCACAGCTTTTTGTCCTTCTCGGAGTGTAGTCCTCGGCATCCTATGTAGCGCAAACATCTCTTTTCCCCTCTACTTGATTTGGATGATTATGACCTTGAGCCTGGAGCTTCGGACAAAAGGAAGAAATCAGCTGCAGTCACCAAGTCTGTTCATTAAAATGACCCTCCATCAAACCGAGCCCATACTTACCTGGGCTCAAGTTGTGGTACGTACGATTCTTGGGTCATAGGCCGAGAGATTGGGACCTCAACTCAAGTAGCCGACAACCCGGTTCTCCTTGGTGACCAGTTAGTAAGTCAGATGCTTTAGGTCGGCTTCTTCTTGCTCTGATGATGTTTCCAAGCATAAATCTGGGGGCACCTACTCTAATAATCGGTAGGACGGCGAGGCGCGACAGATGGCCGTGAACATGCTTCTAGAGAAGCAAGACTTCGAAAGAGCTAAAACAAAACTATTATCTAGAAACACCACAGTTCGGTAGCCTCAACAAACTCGAGCATGATGGCCTCCGCTTCCTATGAAAGCCACCATGGAGGACAGAGTACGCAAAAACGTCGTTGCCACTCCTTCAGACGACACGTTTTACTTGGCACTATAGTCTTTGATTTGGCCCTTGCATTCCATTTTTCCGAAAGACAAACGGGCGGCCGAGGCAGGTTGCTACGGAATACCTGGTACCTCGTTGGGGCCGCGCCAGCTCCTCATCGTCTGGACGCATCCAATCAAATCTAACAATATCAACGACGATTGAAAGGACCTTCTTCTGGCAATCTCGCCGATCGCATCGAGGGAAGACTTTTCCGGCATGGACACCATGAATTTGAGGATCCTATCCCCGGATATTGGGGGAAGGAAGCCGCTACATGATCCGCAGTGCACACGATGTGCTTGGAGAGGTCACTCCGGGGCCTAGGGTCCTGGAAAGGGTAACATGTCCAATGTACTGCGCTCTCGGCATAAATAACAGCATTAGCTGGCTGTCTCCTCTATCGATGTGACATCAGCATAGAAAACAGTCTTGTGTCAAACAAATCCTTGTCGGGGAAAAACCGACTCAAGGAGCGCTCCATCGTCCCCAGGTATATCCAAATGCCTTCAACCTTGCAGATACAGCCGGCCCTCCCACGGCCTCAGCACACTCTTTTGTCCCTCCACCACAACCCTCTCCTTGACATCACCGTAGTTGCCAACGCGGATCTTCAGACCCTCTCCCGGAATCCGGACCTCCTGCTCCTCGCTTGTAAAGTTGAGCGCGATGACGGCACTCTTTCCGCCGCGCGTCTTCTTGTAGACAAACGTCTGCTCGTTCTCCTCTTCGAACAACTCAAAAGCGCCGTGCGTCAGAAGCTCGCCCTCCTCCTTGCGCAGGCGCAGCATCTCGCGCCAGAAGTTCAGTACAGAACCGGGCTCCGCTTCCTGCTTGGCAACGTTGATGTCGGCGTAGTCGTCGTGAATGCGCATCCACGCGCCGTCCTTGTTGTCAGTGAAGCCCGCGAACGGCGAGGCGTCCCACTGCATGGGGATGCGCGCGTTGTCGCGGCCGACCAGGTTGATGCTATCCATGACGCGGTCGAGCACCTCGCCCTCGCCGTGCTCCCTCTTGATGTCGTCGTAGTAGTTGAGTGCCTCAATGTCCTTGTAGTCCTCGATGCCCCAGCCCCGCGGCACGTTTGTCATGCCGATCTCCTGGCCCTGGTAGACGAAGAGTGTGCCCGTCTGCGAACACATCATCAGGGCGAGCATCTTGGCCGACGTCTCACGCCACTGCGGGCTGTCGTTGCCGTACCGTGTCACGGATCGGCCCTGGTCGTGGTTCTCGCAAAAGGCCGTCGTCCAGCCGTCGGTGCCCTCGATGAACTGCTGCCACTTGGCGACGATGCGCTTGAGTTCGGGGAGCTTCCATTCGCGGGTTTGATACTTGTAGCCGATGCCTTGGCCAAGGTCGACGATGTCGAACTGGAAGACCATGTCGAGCTGGCGGTCAGCGGCGCTGATGTACTTGAGAACGTGCTGCGGGTCGGGGGTGTGGGGCAGCTCGCCGACGGTGACGGTGTCATAATGGTTGAGGACCTTTGCGTTCATCTCGCGAAGGAACTCGTGTATCCTCGGGCCGTTGCAGTAGATCATATAGGCAGGCTGCTCGTACGTGTTCTTGTTCATAATGGGGGCGTCCTTGAACTCGACGCCCTTGCTGTACATGTTGACCGTATCGATACGGAAACCATCAACGCCCTTGTCGAGCCAGAAGCGCATAGCGTTATCATAGATGGCCTCGCGTGTCTCCTCGTTCTCCCAGTTGAGGTCGGGCTGCTCCTTGGCGAATAAGTGGAGGTAATACTCGCCAGTGGCCTCGTCCCACTCCCAGGTGCTACCGCTGAAGTGGCTCCTCCAGTTCGTGGGAGGCAGACGGGTGCCATCCTCGGCGTAACGAGGAGGCTTCCATATGTACCAGTTCCTCTTGGGGTTTTCTTTGGAGGATCTCGACTCCTGGAACCACTTGTGCTGGTCTGACGTGTGGTTAACCACCAGGTCCAGGATGAGCTTCATCCCGCGTTTGTGGCACTCCTCAATGAGGACCTCCATATCACGAACAGTGCCATACGGGCGGTGAACATCCTGGTAGTCAGAAATGTCGTATCCCATATCGACCTGCGGACTGGCGTACATGGGCGACACCCATACGATATCTACTCCCAAGTTCTTGAGGTAGTCGACCTTGCTGATGATTCCCGGGACATCGCCCAGGCCGTCGCCATTGGCATCCTTGAAACTGGCGGGGTAGATCTGGTAGATGACACCGTCTTTCCACCAGGGCCTGCTAGGGTTGTTGAGAGTTATCGAGCCCATCTCGAAGGACACGTAGCCTGACGGCCGCCGCTGTCAATGTGATGGGAAAGAGTGGCGGTAGTGACAAGTCCAGAAGAGGAAAAGATATGGTATTGGTGGCAAGCTCAGGACAAAACGACACGACAATGACTTTGGGCTGGGGTGGAGGGGAAAGCTGTGTATGTGATGGATGGAAGCTCTATCGGTCTTTATACAAACCCGTGGCCCAGAATACCATGAGCCCAGAGCTCCATGGAGCTCCCTACTTCCCCGCCCTCCAAAATCAAGGTCGGGAGAGGCAGTTACGGCGGGACACGAAACGTCGTGCGTGTGGGCCACGGTGCGGAAGATCGTCCACTCGAACGCAGGCCGGTGCATGCGACGCCGCAAACGGCCACTGCGGCCGTGAGCATATGTAAGAGCTGACGGCCTGCTGCCGGTCGAGGTGAAATGGAGGGGCGCAGATGCTCGCGGGTCACCTGCCTGGACTTGCGTGCGCGCGGGCGCGGGGTTGGCCAATAGATAGGGCCTGTTGGGAGCTCAATTCTCGCTGGAAAACATGGGAAAATACCGACCTTAGTGGCCAATGACCCGGGCAAGCATGCCGCACCAGCGGCGTGGATTGATAGCGTATTGGTGCGGGCAAACTCTCGCTACATTGCACATCTGGGCGGCGCAACCTCTTTCTACACCAGGCTTGCATCCCACCACTTAACTTACACTCACTACCTAGACATGACGAACCTTGGGCCGAGAATAAGTGCTTAACATTGCCACGCTGAGCCAGTGCGTAGTGTAGTGCCATCGACAATTGGTGCATTTCCCATGGAGCTAGCTGCCAAACCCACCACGTTCACTATGTACCTTTCAACTAAAGTCCCCCCTCCCCCTAGGAGAATGGCTCCAGACCAGGGAACAACCACGTCGCCTATTGTCGTTCATGACTCCATGCACATGCCCTCTTTCCATGAGGTAGGTACCCTCCACGGCCGCATCGCAGAGAATACATTATCCGTCGCTTTCCGTCTGATCTGCAACTTCCGCGGAGTTTCTCCGACGGCATGCGTCTAGAATACCGGCTCAAGTGCCGGGCGACAATCCCACTTACGCGGGGTCAAGACTTGGGGTGTCGTTGTCTTAGCAAGCTTTCGGACCCTTCAATGACTGACTCTCAGCTCGAACGGCTCAATCCATCCATCCTCGGCTTCTGGAAACGTCCTGCCGAGCCATGTGTCTTGCCTGTGTTTCTGTCCAAAAGCACTGCCTGCTTACGGCAACTCTCTTAATTCAATTGTCGCTGGTTTGCCTCTCGATCGTGATGCCATTTTGTATAATTCCTATCCCATCATACTAGTACTACAACCGCCGAAATAGACGCAGACGCTTTATTTTTTCTTCTCTTCTTTGAAAGATCCCTGGCTCCCAGGTGATATACTGGCGATCCTATCGTCTCGCCTCCTGTCAACCACGCTCCCTCCCTACGCTGTTACGGCCCTTTACTCTTCATCGTCATCGTCAGCCTCCGCCATACTAATGTCTGCTGCAGGTCGCGCTTCGTCGTCCTCGTCTTCCTCCTCGTCACTGTCAATGACCCTGCCCCGCCTGGACCGTGAGCTTTGCTGCCGCCGACTGATACCAGTGTCTTCGTCCTCGTCCTCGTCATCGTCTCTTCTGGTGTCGACCTCCATCTTCTCATCATCTCCGCGCTTCTCTTCCGCGTCCGAGAGAGGAGAGCTGGCCTTCTCGAGAGCTCTCTCGGCACGGTCAAGAGGGTCCTCGTCCGAGCCCGAGTCGCTGTCCACAATGATCTCGGCAGACTTGTACTTGCAGTTGGCTGTCGACTCCTTCTTTGTAAGACGGCGCTTCTTCTTCGTTGGCCGCTCCTCGGCCGAATCATCAGCATCCGTATCGGCCTTCTTCTTACGTGTTCCTCTCTTCGGGCGACTCTCGCCATCGCCCCTGGGTGCCGACTTCTTCTTCCGCTTGACCTTGTCACCAGTCTCGCTGTCCGTCGTCATCTCGGCCTCTTGTCGGGCCCTCTCCTCCTCAGCACGACGCTCAGCAATCTCTCTGTCCCTTGCCGCGATTTCTTCTCTTTCCCTGCGGATCTTCTCTTGCCTCTCCCGCTCCTTTTCGAGAGCCTTCTGTCGCTCTTCCTCCCGTTTGCGAAGCTCGATTTGACGCTGCTCCAGGGCGGCTTGCAGCTTCTCTTTGTTCTTCTCCTCGTACTCCTTCTGGCTTGCAATGGCTCTCTCAAGCTGTTTACGCTGGGTGTTGCGAGCCATGTTGGCACGCTGCTCGACGTCATGCTTGGGGTAGGGAGTCTGGGGGTGGTTCGCAATCTCGTCCAAAGCAGATATGGCCGATTCCAGCCCGGTAGCAGCTTCTTGGAGTTGTGCCAACGTTCGTTGATTCTCGTTCAGCCCATAGACGGTTGTTGCCATTTGAATCTGGACAAAGGCTACATTAAACTTGTAATGCACCTGCTCTGGCGCAGCTTCGAGAGCCTTGAAGGGGCCATGTCAGTATCTGCTGCCGGGGATAGTACGAGATGAGAGCTTACCTTTTGTGCGTACTTGAGCGCCTCGTGGTAGGCATCCAGTAGCTTCTCAGAACGACCCTTGTTGAGCCAAGTGCGACCCAGACAGGCAAGAATGACAGGGTCGTTGGCCTTGCCCTCCTTCGAGAGAGCGACCTCGTAGTTCTCGATGGCCTTGGAGTACTGCCTCAGTTCGGCGTAAATGTGACCCAAATTAACGTACACATGGGCTTCCTTGATGGTGTCCCGAATCTTAACGAAAATGCCCAGGGCCGTCTTGTAATCTTTCTTGTCTTCGACCAAAGCAATGGCGATGCCCTGAGCCGCGTACGCGTTCTTCGGGTCCAAGGAAAGGGCCTTTTCAAAGAACTCAACCGCCTTGCTGTACGTAGCGCTTCTTTTAGCCTTGTCACTGTCGGATTCGCGCCGCATCTCTCGGGCTTGAATCAGATACAGATTGCCCATGCCAACCAGAGCGTATCGGTCATGCTTGTCGTAGTTCTGCAGCGTGTGCTTATAATGACGGAACTCGTGATCTTCGTTGATATTTTGCGGCCGTTTTCGGGAATGGACCTTACCCATGTACCAGCCATAAAGCGCACGAACCTCGAGGTCCTGAGGGTTCTCTTGGTATAGCTTTGAGACGGCGTCAGGTCCCTCTTTGTTGGGATTTTTGCGAAGCTTGATGTATGCAAGTCGCGTCCGGGCATCGGTGTAGTCGTCGTGACGTTTCAACAGACCTTCGTAAACCTCACTGGCCTTGTCGTACAGGCCCTGGAACTCATAACTGCGGCCCAGGTTGAAGCTGATGGTGGTGACAAGAGCATCCGTGTCAATCTCTTGGTCCTTCTCGCCAATCTTCATGCATGCACCTAACGCAGCCTCAAACATTTCGCTGGCCTGTTCGTGCTTTTCCGATTGAGAGTAAAAACAGCCGATGTTGTTGAGCAGCTGCGGAGGCAAGAACTTGCGAAGGGCTGCGCGTTTCTCGGCTTCGTCGGTGACATCGGCTGGGTGATCGTCCTCGGGAATCTGGTCAAGCTCCAGCTGTTCGACCTGAAGAAGACACTGCTGGGCTCTCTCAGGATACTCGTGCTCGTACAAGCGAGCCAGGTTCAGCAACACCGCGGCGTCAGGAGACATGCCCTTCTTGCTATCCTTCCAGGCACCGCGTACACTCTCGAGAAGTGAGATCGCCTTCTTCATCTCAGCAGACTTGTCCTCCTTACCACCCGCCTCTTCATTTGCAAAGACCTCCTCTGCGTACAAGGTGCCAAGCAAGATCATGGCTTCGTGGTTCTTGGACTGTTGGATCATCTTCTCCAAACGCAGCTTCGCTTCGCCCAGGTCGCCGCGGAGTACTGCCAGCTGGGCGGCACCGAATTTTGCTGGTAGATAGCCACGCTCAGCGCCGCCACGCGCATCGTCGGCTCTGCGATAGAAATCGCTGGCGCGGTCTGGGTCGCCTGTGTAATGCTCTTTTCTTGCTAGGAGATACCAACCGTCACTGGCAATCGCATTCACATCGGTATACTGAATCGCCTTATGGGCCAGTGAGTCCACCGTGTTGAGCTGTTTGCGCGACAGGAAGTAGCCTGCAAATGTTGCACACGTAAGGGGCATGTTCTTGTCGAGTTTGAAAGACTTCTGGGTATATTCGGTCATTGCTTTCTTGTAAAGGCGAAGGAAGTCGGGGCTGTTCGTAGGGATATGACCGCTGGCGTCGAGGTAGTAAAGACCGAGGAGAATGTTTCCAACCTTGTGATCCGGGTTAATCTCGAGGCATCTTTCCCAAGCAAGCTTAGCATCGTCCTTGAAGCCGAGCTGCCAGAAGCAGCAACCGATGCCTATTCTCGGGTCGGGGTCGACAAAGTCGGGCATCTTCTGGAGGACTTCCTGGTAGCAAGCCAGGGACTCTGGGTACTTTCCAAGCGAAAAGAAGGTCCTCGCCTTGCCCATAACGGCCAGCATGTTCTTGCCTTGTGACACTCGAACCGCGTCTTCGAAGGCCTTGAGCGCCGATCGCAGAAGGTCCGCCTTTTCAGAGTCCACTGGCCCATGGCCCGTCGCCTTGGGGGTCTGCAAGGACGCTCTGAGAAGCTGGAGAACTCCGCGAGCCAGAAACAGAGGAGGGAATGCTGGGTTGATGCGCGACGCATCATTCAGCGTCGAGGTTGCCAGTTGCAGGTAGTATTCCTTCGTCTTGGCCTCTGATGCCAATTCGCCATCAGGAGGCACTCTCGGGGCTTCGCGACTCTTCCACAGATACATCCAACAGAGGCATCCAATCATGCTCAGCTTTTCTCTGGGATTATTGTCGCGCATCGCGTTTCCACCTCGCACCAACATTTCGATGGCATGGTCAATCTTCTTCTGCTTGGCGTAGGCCAATGCGACTGTCATCCAGTAGGTGCGGGCGGCGCGTTCGTTCTCGAAAAGAGTACAAAGTTCGGTAGGATCGTCGAACAGCTCGAGGAGGTCGATTTCGACAGCTTCGTCTTCGGCTTCGCCCTGAACCGGAACGTCGATCGCGGCTGGGATGTCAGAGAACCGCTTACTGACCGGAGCGCTCGCTGCGCCATTGGTGCCGTTCATCGCGCCGTTGCGGAGGGCTGACATTGTGGAGAATGGAGAGGCTATGACATGCCTCGGATGGATTTGGTTATGAGGGTGATGGGAAAGTGAAGCAATCCAGAAATTTGGAGGAGCTGGGATGAGGCTGAGGAAAGAGAATCAATCAGTCGCGCTCTGCTGGCCTTGCGCCAGTGGGTCCCCAAACGGCGCTAGTGGGGCCCATCTGCAGCTGTTCACTAAGGAAGTCGAGGAAAGTGGTATTTGATTGGGCAATCACTGACCAAGTACGCAGTACGGGAGATCAGTCATAAAACAGCGGCATAGGGAAGTTACTTGTACTTTGTTCTCACTTACACGCCCACGTCGTCTATACTTCAGCATTCAAGAGCTGTTCCCATAGCTCTTTCCACAATCAGAACCAAATTGACAACTTGATAATACCTGACGAATGCTATATTCACTCCTAAGTCGGTGGTTATTCGCCTCGTTTTGTTCTCCTTCATTTGCTACTTTTGCACATATACGTAGAAAGTAGGATACAGTACTTGTTCGCACCGTCCAAGAGAAAAGCAGTCATGGGAGTGAAAATCAGAGCACAAAATCAAACGGGATTTTCCCAACTAAAGATTCTGGAATAAGGAGGAAAGCGGGTTTTAAAGAAGGAAGGAGCGAATAGCGAAGATAATTGATAAATGAAGGTAATGCATGCATCCATACCTTCGCCTCACCGGCCAACTAAGCCACTTGTAACCTCGTCTTGTTCTGGCCATCACGACCACCCGAACACCTCACTCAAATTCACAAGATCAGTCCCCAAAAGAAACAAAATTTACCATTAGAGGCGTGTCTTCTCTTGCTAAACACGGGGGGAGGAGAAACCCCACACATCGCGCACTCGTCACTTTTTACTACCGAGAGGCCTTTTGTGCCACTACGACTCACCATGCCGGCTATTCCAAGAGCCCCGACCAGACACCACGACCCTTTGGGACATCAAACCGTGGATTTCGATCATAAAACTCACCTTAATGTTCGACAGGTCGAAGAACCAAGCAGCCCGTTGCCTCCAGTGTCACCAATATCCGAATCTCCATGTTCTGGATGGGGTTGTCTCACTGAGGCGCAACAGGCTGGAATCATTGTCACAATTGTCGTGGTTTCTGTTGTGCTATTACTTGCACTGTTGTTCTTCTTGCGATCTAAGAAGAAACAAGAAGATTGGGTTGACGGAGACTTTGTGCTCGTTCGTCAGAGCCGCCGCCCCAGAACCCCAAGTCAAGCGAGCGCTACCAACTTTCAGAAATCACAATTCTTCTTCAGACATGAAGGCCTCACAGCATCACAGCAGCCACCTCAGTTAATGATCGCATACCCAAATATTCTTCATATTCACCCACCACCTCCTCCGCCAGTTCCGGTACCCATGCCGATGCCGATGCCTCTTCCGGTACCATTCTCTCAACCTCAACAGATGTACCCGATGGTTTACCAACCCCAGTACCATAATCCGAACCAAAATCCTGGTTTGTTTCAGAATCAAAGACAGTCTGCGGCACCAGTGATGGCCATGGACGCTTCTACTAGACAAACACCACAGCCTCCCAAGTCTCGGCATCCTCATCAAGCCCGGCAGGCTCCCCATCGGCCACGGACAGCGGGTCGGGGCCACCAGAATACACAGAAACCACCGCAAAGAATGAGCTCACTCGCGCAAAGACTGTTTGATATCTTCAATCTTCCCGTTGGGAGGGCTTCAACAATTGCCAGCTCCGACTCTGGCTCAACTCGTACACCATCCATCAGAATTAGTCGTCATTCGCGTGCCTCTGAAACCACAATCAGCAGCACGTCTCCATCTTCCGAGACGCGAAAGAGGGGAGATATCTCTACTGCAGTACCGCATGCAAGAGGTGGTGATTCGTTTCCCACGGCAGCAACCGTTGGTGCTGCTGTTTTATCCGTCCCAACCGACCAACGACACATGAGTCCCATGGGTCACAAGGCAGAAACAGGTCCGTTAGCTCAAAGAAGTTTGACAGATGACGCGATTCACATGGAGGAACGAGAAACGAATAGTCTAGGAAGATCGACCCCTGAGGGACAGAACGGCGACAGGCATGTCGCTGAGGAAGGAGATGCTATACCGATTTTGATCTTTCAACACTCAACGAAAGCTGGGACCCGCCCTATTCCTCGTGATATGAAAACTCTTCGAAGGTACGGTCCTTGGTTCTAATAGCGACTATGAGATGCTGATGCATGCAGTGCTCTCAAGAATGGAAGGAACACCATCGAGACGGCCCAAAGGAACGGCAGAAATACCCAAGCTAAGCGCCCACCAAGGATAGCCAAGACCAACACTATAGCTGCTGAAAATCCTCTTGAAACAACAGCAAACACGATTGAAACATCTGCTGGAACTGATACTTTGGCCAAGAGAAGCCCTAGGTACATTCCACTGCTTATAATTTAGACACCGTGTTGACTTTTGGGCAGCTCCCGAGAATGTTTCGTGAGTGGCCTACCAGCGACTTCTTCGATGAACGTAGAAGACAGTCCAAACAGAATCCCAGAGTAGGGAATTTCTGGCTCATGATTGCAACGCATAAGCTGATGTGGTCAACAGGTCAAGCCGTCAGGACAAGATATCCAAAGCAAGCGGCCACAAGGGTGGGAAAGCAGAGACTGTCAAGAAAAACCATCAAGGCTTCTTGGATACTGCAATCCGACCTGTTGAGCTCACTGTAGAACCTCCTATGGCCGACTCAAACATGCCAGTTGGGGTATCGGAGATGACGGAGGGTCACACCACAAAGGCGGCCCATCATCTTCGAGAGACCTTGAGAAGAGCCCAAGAGCTTCAGTAAGTCGAAGCCATATCGCATTTTCCAATGCAGCTTCTTGCTAACATGGCTACAGGTTTCCCTTACCTGACAAGATGGAGACATTTGAAGATCTGAGTGACTATTCACCGCCGCCATCTCCTCCAAGACCTGTTCATCAAGGCGGCGGCCAGTATGCGCCTGAACAACTCCGAAACAGGCCTGGAAGAAGGATGCGTTAGTCTGATGTGTTGAATATGTCGCGTTTGCCCACTTGGCAGAAAGAGCGCCGCGAAGGTGCTTCGATAAGGAACATATGTATCCCTCAAACTTTTGATCTTTAAGGCACTTGTGGATTTCGACAGCCAGTCATTCAGCCAGGAGAATGTTCCTGCCGAGGTTGAAATAGTTTGTAGACGGGTGCGCATCAACCTTTCAATATCCACCATTGGTTTCTGGATTGTTCAAGACAACACCATCGATCGGTCATGGTGGTGGAGTTGAGAATGTACATACTACGTAGCAGATATGACCCAGAACGAACCCTCTACCACATAGAAGTGTGGAGTGCGTGTGGTTCATGAATCGCAAAGCCTATTTTATGTTGGATTGTGCATGGTCTTGGATTGACACAGATGTGTGCGCAGTACGTGCTAAAGCAGGGGTAAGCAGGCATTTGTGTCACCATGGCCTGTGCGCACAGCAAAGAGCACCTAGGTACGTATCTTGGCTGGGTGCGTAAGGCAATCAGAGCGAGGGACAGGCTGTGGGGAGGTGGCTTCGTCATTGCCTGCTTCTTCTGCCGGAATACCACTTGCTACACCCTAGAGCTTACCTTAGTCCAACCTCGCAGCCCCGATCAACTCTCCCCACGCCATCCAACAGCCCCAAGCCTGCCTGTCCACACCTCTCTCTTTTGACCTGATCATTGTCTCCCCAGACTTAAGCCTTTTCACCTCAGGATCGATCATTTTCTTTAATCCGGCACTCTAACTACCCACGCTTGACTGTCGCATGCCGGCAGACAAGCCTCAACCGCCCCTCCCCCGCCCCTCCCGGCTCAGCTGCGCATTTCCCCGTCGCGCATCCCAACTGAGACCGCAACCCGGTTTGCACAATTGAGTATCGGCCTATAGTTTTGTTTGACATCCCATTCAACATACAGGACCTACGCCATGTGGAACGACGAGGATAACAACCCTTACGCGGAGGGCTTTGACCGGAGGGATAGCTTGACTTCCTCCTCAGCCAACCCGGCCTCTCCTACCACCCGTGAGTGTATGTCGCGATCTTCTCCCATGTCACTCTCAGCAACTTGAAAGAGCCAGAAAATGATGGAAACAATAGATCTGGATGATTCTTCAGACAGTACTGATGCCGACTGGGAGACTCTAGACCAGCGATTCGACATCCCGCAGACCCCGTCAACTACGAGCGACGAAGCCCCCCAGAATCGCCCTCACGCCCACGAAGACAGCGACATCGAGAGCAGCGACAATGAGCCGATTGCTAGAGACAGAAGCAACATTGTCCCGCGCCCCAAGCCTGGTGGTTACGAGAGTCGAATCGAGCAGATCCTCTGGGAAAACCCGTCATTGACTATCCTCATTACGGATGCAGGAAAGAGTGCGGAGAGCGGAGGGAAATACATCGTTTACACCATCCGGACAGGCGTATGTATCTCCGAGAGGTGTCCCGTGCGGTCGGACGGCTGACTGACAAACCTCTTAGAACCTCGAAGTCCGCCGACGGTACTCTGAGTTTGCTTCTCTGCGCGAGGCGCTTACCCGACTTCACCCTACCCTGATTATACCACCCATTCCAGAGAAGCACACTATGGCCGATTACGCCGCGAATCCGACGAACGCGAAGCAAGACCAGCAGATTATCGACCTGCGCAAGCGCATGCTCGCCGTCTTCCTGAACCGGTGCCGGCGGATGGATGAGGTCCGAACCGACGGTGTTTGGTGGAGATTCCTTGATCCTAACGCTAGCTGGGTGAGTAGCCAAGTCCTATATGATTCTGTTTTCTAGTTGCTAAACAACCGCAGAGCGAGGTATTGCACTCCCACCCAGTGTCTTCAATACCCAAATCAGTTCTGAAGGCGCCTCCCCTGGATACCGCGAACCCTACGCCGGCTCACAGTTTCCTCCCCGTACCAGCAGCCTCGGCTAAGCTAAAGACAACGGGTGGCCCTGGTGTCGACCCCGGAGCGATCTCTGGCACAGGTTCCCACGTCTTTGGCCGTTTCCCCCCTGACAGCCACACTCTCAGTGAGCAGGAGCTTGACCCGTACTTTATTGCATATGAGGCTTCGATCAAGGAGCTGGAGCAGCTGCTTTCGGGATCCATGGAGAAGGTCAACCGCCGAACCTTGAGTCACTTGTCCGCCCTGGCTGCAGATCTCTGCGAACTAGGTTCCAAGTTCAACGCGTTTGCGCTCTCAGAACAAGCACCCTCTCTAGGCCCAGCTCTCGAGAGAGTCGGTCAGGCTGCGGACTCATCCTATATCGCGACGGAGGAGCTCTCTGGCACTCTCGGCGCCAGCTTTGCGGAGCCAATGCGCGAGAATGCACAGTTCGCAGGCGTGGTTCGCAGCGTCCTGAAGTATAGGGTGTTGAAGCGGGTGCAGCAGGAGCAGACAAGTGACGAGCTCAACAAGAAGATCGCCTTACTCGACCAATTGGAGCGGAGCGAGGCCGAGGCCAAACGCATTGAGCAGTACCTGAGCAGCAGTCAGCAAATCGCGCCAGCACCGAAGCGATCAACCAGCCTTCGGGAGGCGAACACCTCAAACCACCAGCGTGACGGCAGCACCGAGGACACAGCGTCTATCGATTCAGACTTCCCTCCTACCCACGGCGAGCCAGTACCTACCGCAACCCAGGGAGTTCCGCAGCGGAGTAACTCGACGCCGGGCCATAAGAAGGCCGCGAGCAGTAACTCGATCACGAACAAGATCTTTGGACCCATTCGTCATGCCATCCAAGGCGTAGCTGATGTCGACCCCGAGAGGACCCGTCGTGACATGATTGGGAAGACTCGGGAGAGCATTGAGCAGCTAGAGCAGGCAAAGGTTGTCTCGGAGCATGACGTCAAGGACGCCAGCGCTAGCATTCTGAACGACCTGAAGAGATTCCAGGGAGAGAATGAAGAGGATCTGCGCCGTTATATGGTAAGCTTCCAACATGCATGAGCCCACGAGTACATAAGGACTGATAATGGTTACAGCTGGCGTATGCCAAGAGCCAGATCGAGTGGGCAAAGAAGAACAAGGAGACTTGGGAGGATGCCAAAGCCGAGGTTACTAAGATTGACGAGAGTTAGAGGGTTGGTGGGCTTGACAGAACGGAGGGGCATTTTCCGCAACGATATCAGGAGGGTTCTGGCTTCGAGCCCTTCAATTGTTCGCCATAATATGACGAGGCGTTGAGCCTTCTGGGCTTGGTTGTTGGTTTGTTCGTCGATTGACGCAGGATAGCAAAGCTCTATTGGCGTTTACGAGGAAATATCCGTTCGTAAAAGCCACGGAAGGGTCGAAGACAATTAATCAAATCATTTTACACGCTGGGTTTCCTATGCCTGTAAACTTTGTAATAGCCCTTCCTTGGTCTCGTTTTCCTTATTGCATGTTCCAGAGGGGTAACGCCTTCCAGCTAGTATATCTAAACCCATTACCAGATTCCGCAAATTCTCTTCCAAGGTTCGATTGAAAATTCGTTGGGTTGCAGTTCCCGTCAAAGCTCTTCCTGACCAGCATTGGAGTTCAGCATCAAGAACCCCCCACCCCCCGCAAGGGCTTATCTTGTTTATCGATAACCAACCGATAAAGCTCCGAGACTCAGTCGCAAGGCTCAGACGAACGGACCCGAGCTGGCTCTAGTCTCGTTTTCATCCTCTTCCACCCCTCTTCCACCCCTCTTCTGCTCTCCTCGTTGCGCAACCTCATTACACGCCTGAGCCGCAACAATGGAAGGCGTACAGGGTCCGCCCCCCGAGGGCCCGATTGCCTCGATTGCGGAACCGGGCATCAAGGCCGACGGCCAGCTGCTCTTCGACCTGCGCCGCGAGGTCGCTGCTCTGTTGCACCGCAACCAAACCAGCTTCCCCGGCGCGCAACCCGTCAGCTTTGCGCGCAAACACCTTGAGGAGCTGCGGAATAAAGAGTGAGTTCATCGCGCGTGACGCCTTTCAGACCCAGCCACTGCTCCCTCATAGTCTGGTTCGGGCGCCATAGCGCGCAGTCGGACTTGAGGCAATGCTCGCTGACCAGCGCCGCTAACAATTTGCTGCGCGGAACAGCTACTACGTGTGCGAAAAGTCGGATGGCATCCGATACCTCCTGTACCTCACCGAGGACGATGGGCGGGAGATCCACTATCTCATCGACCGCAAGAACGACTACTGGTTCATCAAGAACAACAGCTTCCACTTCCCGCGCAAGGAGGACCTGACAAAGTTCCACACGCGCACGCTCATCGACGGTGAGCTGGTCATGGACGACACAGGAAAGGGCCAAAAGGAACCGCGTTTCCTCGTCTTTGACTGCCTCGTGCTCGACGGCCAGGACCTCATGTCCCGCACGCTCGACAAGCGGCTCGCCTACTTCAACGAGAACATCTACAAGCCCTACCGAGACTTGTTCAAGCAATACCCGGAGGAGCGCGATTTCCAGCCGTTCCTGGTGGAGATGAAGGCCATGCAGTTGAGCTACGGCATTGAGATGATGTTCCGTGAGATCCTGCCCAAGCTGCGGCATGGCAACGACGGGTTGATCTTTACGTGCGTCAGCAGCGAATACAAGCACGGTACCGACCCGCACATTCTCAAGTGGAAGCCGCCCGAAGAGAACACGGTCGACTGCCGGCTGCGGCTGAGCTTCCCGACGGTGCAGCCGGGAGAGGGTGACGACGGCGTGGACGGTCCGTTTATCGACTACGAGGCCGTGCCCCAGTCGCAGCTGTGGAGCTTCTTGGGCGACGGGCGGTACCAGTACTTTGCCGACGTGCACATCACCGAGGACGAGTGGGAGATCCTCAAGGGGCTGGGCGATCCGCTCAACGACCGCATCGTCGAGTGCCACAAGGACGACCTTGGTCGGTGGCGCATCATCCGTTTCCGCGACGACAAGTCCGAGGCGAACCACATCTCAACCATCAAGAGCGTCATGGAGAGCATCGAGGACCGCGTCACGGAGAAGGACCTCGCCGAGGCCGCCAAGGGCATCAAGGACAACTGGAAGACGCGCAACGCGAAGCGGTGACCCCGGCTCGGACCCGCCACGCCGAGTCAGAGATCACGATCCGGTCTATGAGCAAGGGGGGGCGCGAACTTTTTTTTTGTGTCGCAAGAATTTTGCGCGTTGGAGGCGGCGGTGTGTGGTGCTCGTCTGTGTACATGAGAACGGGGGGGAGGGGGGAGAAGCAGGCGTCCTGGGTGTTTCGTGTGCAAGAGCTGAAAGGGGGATCGAGGGAGAGGAGCCCAAAAAATCGGGAAAAGGCGCTTGTAGTCTGTTCTGCATTCCTCACCCCTCTGCGTCTGCGGCTCTACTCTTGGTTTCCGCTTTGATTTCTTTTGAGCTCATGGCTTTCTTCATCGATTTTCTGGCGTTATAGCTCTGGGATAGAGAGCATTAAATGGTATCACAAGGATCCGGGTATTCTCGTGCTACCCCAACGAGAGTGTCTTGCATAGTGTAGTTACAAGAGGGAGAGAGAGAGAGAGAGAGCCATCGGAATGTGTATTGACGCGCATTAGTACATATCCCCCCTTCGGGGTGGCCCATCCCCGAGTATGTGTCAAAGTTGCTGTCCTGGGAATAGCGACTCGAGAAGTCTATTGTTATATTCATTAAAACAAATAAAAATACAAAAGAGGTTCACAATCACAAGCCAAAGCTCATAAACTGAACCAAGGGCGGCATGTCTCGCTCCAACGACGTCGACGTCGGGGGGGGGGGGGGGGTTCTGAATAGGAAGAGTCTCTTTCCATTCTTTCCTCGCTCGATGGGCAGAACTTTGAATTGCATGTGAGCCTCCCAATATGACGAAAAGGGGGGGGGAAGCTATCTCCCCCAACAAACTCTCAGCCCGAGCACTAGCATAAAACTGCGAAGGTACCTACAGCAGTCTTGAGCAGGACCGAGCCTTTCCAGCTTCGCGACCGACACAAGGGCAATTGAAGAAAAGTAGAAGAAAAAAAATTAAAACCGCCTAGGCACGGCTGCGACCTCGAAGACGTCATAGGCAACCCCCAATCTTGCCTATCGTACCTCACCCAACATACATACATACATGCACTCGAGCACACACGGGCAACAACAAACCATCTCATCTACTTCGAGCGGCGAAGGGAGGGACGTGAAATTGGATAGTGCTCTTGAAGGAGAATTACCTCCCCTCCCCCGACATACTTTTCATTTTGCTTTTCATTTTTGTTTTTTTACTTCAGTTGCCATTGCCCTTATTCCCCTTTTCCCCTTGCGTTCTTTAGAGATTTGTCTACCCTAGCTTGCTCCAGAGCTTGAGATAGACTCTGCTGGCACGTGTTAATACGATACGATACTATCCTCACTCGCATCTTGCGCTCCGGGCGAGCTTAGCCAGAGAGTGACTGCCACGCACGATGATTCTTGGACCGGTGTCGTTGCTCGACTGCCTGGCCTTTGTCATCTTGACCGTGCCGCAGCTCCTCCTCCATGTTGGCTTCTTCCAGACACTGGCTGTCGCCATCAAGATGTTGCCGTTTCTGATACTTGAGCTGCCAACCTCGCTGCTTCACGAGCGCTTGATTCTCCCATACAACCAGCGCTCACCATTTGTGCAGCAGGCAACCCTCTTCGAGGACGTCGTCATACGATGCGTGCGCTATGCTTTTGCGAACCTGCCTCCCCTTATCGGCCGCGTCTTCCTCTCCAAGAGCGTCTCGCGGCCATTTCTGAGGTTTCGCATGCTGCGGCACGGTTACCTTCGCTCACCCTCCCATTGGAGCGAGTACAAGCAACACGTAAGTTTGGCCTTCACCTCAGTCCATCATAATTGCTGGCTTAGTCTTTCGGCAGGGCGAACATGGATTCCAAGGAGTATGGATCACGAAGGATGCATCGAAATCTCCCGACCTTGTCATCTACTACGCTCACGGAGGCGGGTTTTCTATGGGATCCGCATACTTTTATCTCGAGTTTCTCCTGTCGTGGCACTCGCTGCTGGTCCAGTCAGGCTACCAGAACCCTGCCATATTCGCCCTCGAGTACACGCTTGTGCCTGACAAGATGTACCCGACGCAGATGTATGAGACGCTGAGGGGGTATAAGCACGTTTTGGACAGGGCTGGAGATCCTCGGAAGGTGGTGGTGGCCGGTGACTCGGCTGGAGGAACGTTGATCTTGACGCTACTGCTGGAACTCGGCCACATGAACGAAGCCAGAGCTTTCAAGGAAAGGAGCGACGATTCCGCCGTATCTGACAGCGAGAGCCAGGAGCAATTACGCAAGGCTTCTGAGTCGCCGCTACCTGGGCTCTGCGTGCTGATCTCGCCATGGTCCAAGCTGATCTCCAACAGGCATGAGAATTCGGCCAGCGACTTTCTGGATCGCGACATGTTGTGGAGGTACGCGTTGCAGTATGCCGGTACCTCGCATGCCTACGACAAGTCGGCGTCGCCTGGGCAATGTGTCGATCATCGGGTATGGGCGGAAGCTAGCCCGCCGTGCGGCTTTTTCGTCGTGTATGGATCCGAGGAAGTGTTTGCTCCTGACATCAGAGACCTCATCAAGGTGCTGGTGAAGAACACCCAAGTGGACAGCCGCTGCGAGGAGGGCGGCATTCACGCCTGGCCGGTGGTTGATTTGTTCTTGTCGGGCAACGAGAACAAGAGGCTGGAGGGTCTGCGGACACTCACGTCAGCGATCAGAAAGCACATCGAATAGCCGTGTGCCAAGGCGCGGTCAATACACCACCCCCAACAGTCAGATTAGATCAAGTTTCAAACTGTCATGGACCAAGGCGCGCCAACCTCGAAACCAGAGCCAGAACGACTCGGCTTCTGCGATCGTGGCCTCTTTGTTGGTCTCCAGCCATTTCTCTATCGTTATCATCATTCGTGGGAGCCAATAGAAGGGAGCGCAAACAATAGAAAATGTGTGTTTTGATTACCTGCATGACTGAGCTGTGTTCCTGCATACCGGGCCGCCGGCCGACTGGAAATTACAGCGGCAGCGGCGGGATTCCTGGTCGAGGAACCGCAACAAACATTTCGCAAAGACGCGTTGGAGGATGCGGACGAGTTCTGTGCAACCCCGCTTGGAAAGCCGCGCCAAAGTGAGCCTAGAGTCCAACCTTCAGCCGCGACGGGGACACTGATGGAGGGTCGCCGCAAAGCGAAAAAGCTCCGACATGATGATGGAGTCTGAGTGGGCCTTCGGTCATGTATGGTTTGCTTGGATGGCTTGAGGAGCGCGAAGGTCTTTGTGACAGAAAATATCATTTTCAGATGACGGGATTCCTTGGTGTCGGCACGCGACGAAAGGCTTACCTGTGGTTGATGAACAGGGAGTGTGCCGGCTCCAGGCACCATCAGAGACAGAAGCCGGCGGGGATTGGCAAAGTTGGGCGAGTCTCATGAACAAGGAAGCAGACGAGACTCGCCGGCTCCAGGCGCGAGAGACATCGAGTACTGATAGCAAGGAGGAACTGGTCGAGTTCATGTCCTGATGATGAGAGAGAAGGCGCGAAGTCAAGAGGCTGCAAGAATAGTCATTCGGCTTACCGGGCTCTATTCTCCATGGGCCGGCCGGCCGGCTAGCCAGCCAGCTAGCCTCCTCCCTCTTGAGCCTGCCTAGGTACTCGGCGCCGCAAGATGCAGCGATCTACGCCTGCTGAGTTGCGACATGCAGCAACACGCTGGGTCGAGAAAGGACGCCGCCCCTGTCGCACGACTTGAGAGTGATGATAATGCTGGCGAGGCGGCGGTGCCTGTCTCGCTGTTTCTTTCCCTTTTGGCCTATTACGAATTCGGTGTTAGAATACCCCAATTTGCAGGTGGCGGGGACAGAAAAGGCTGATGGTAAGGAGGGAAAGGATATGGAAGAAGGGAAATGAACACTCAGAATTGTTGGTGATCAGAGGCACGGTTACTGTACGAATTACCTCAGCCGACAGACGAGCGGGATCCAGGCCCGTCAGAAAAGATACCTCTATGTAGGTACCTTGCCTACCTACCTGGGTACCTGCCCTACCGAAGGTAGGTAGTTTGGGTACGATGTACAGTAGGTAGGTAGGTAGGTAGGTAGGTGCAAGAAGAGTACTTGTGTCTTCGCTTCTGCCTCGCGCCAGAAGCTACACTAGCGGCAGTGCTGATGCAGAAGACGGGAAAGCGTGTGCACACCTCGAGCACTGGACCAATCAGTGTGACAGCATGACCCCTGCTTGGTTGTGTTTTTGGGGAAGGCAGAAGGCGTCAAAGGGGGGGAAGCTCTGACCAGCGACGCGCATATAAACGGTGGACATTCCCACCGTGATCCATTCGGTGCCTTGTGGAAGGAACCCGCCCATCGCGAACAGAAGGAACTGATCCACCCTGCCTTGCCCTGCCCAACGTCGTTTGTCACCCGCTTTCCGTCATCTTACGGCCTGTCACCTGTCACTCGCACACAGCAGCAACAAGCATCACTCGCAATCGCCTTTACACCCCAGTGCTTTTGTGAGGCTGGACTGCCGTAGACCAGAGTCATTCTCCAAAATCTATTTCAAGATCCCTCTCCTTGCCTTCTTTCCCCCCTACGAGCGTTGGACCACACATACCCTGAGAAAACAGCATCCCCGCATACCTCCCTAATAACACTAAACTACCTACCAACTTACACCTGCGCAACGTAACGTACAATACGTCCACCACTATCAGGACTGAACCCCGAACCTACTTAGGTAGTTCACAGTCTTTCCATCCTGGCTCGCCATCCACAACGAAGTCTTATTGAGTGCCAGTCTCCGAATCTCGACGCCTGACTCAGCAAGACGAAGTCCAAACTCGCAGCCCACCTACCTACCTACGTCGACTTTGCTGTGTTTGGCACACTTGGCAGGCTACCGAGCGACGTCTCACGGCCACGCTGTGCACATCAGCCATCAGCCACTCTCTCCCTTTTGGCATCTCCCGTTGATCCACGTCTGGAGTGTTGCCTGACTCCTTCAGCCTTACCACACTGTCCCCTTTGTGGTCATTTTAGACTGAAGTACCAAGAGTACCAAAATTCGCCCTGGTTGAGTTTTGGTTGAGGCTGCCCAACTGCCACATTGCCTCCATCCCTTGTGGCTTTGTAGCTGTGGGTTTTCTCTGGCAGCTGTCCCGGCCTTCTGGGGACATCATAGACCCCTTGATGTTTCTGGGCGTGTCTGGGCCTGTTCCGTTTTTGACGTGAAGCTCTCCTGTGTTATATAAGCCCAGCCCCATCACCTTGGCTGAGGCTATTCTACACGCGAGTCGCCCACGCATCATCTTCAAAGACAACCTCATCCTGTCTTATGTTTTGAGCTTCAACAATTCGAGTACGGCAGTAGTGTACTGCTTCGAAACACCGTCATCAACACCGCAACTTGCATCGGCCCCCGCGTCCGTCGACCTCACATTGCCAACAGCTGTACTGCACTGCACTGCCCGCGGCAGCCGGAGCTCCAACCACACACACTTACACGCTACACTCCCAGAGAAGTATATATATACGACTGAGTGGACTAGGTCACCTGGCAAGACCCGAGTCACGCAAACATTGGGTTATCGTTTGTGTTGAGACGCAAGTCACTAAGGCAAGACGCACAAGAGGACGGGCTCAGAGAGAGAAAGAGAGAGTGAGTGTCAGGAGGGGATGCGGGCTGGTTTTTGTTCTTGAACCAGTCCCTGCTCCTCGCTTAATCATCCCGTCCCCACGCCCACCGCCAACCTACCTAGGTATACCATACCATTCCACCTTGCCATTTTCGCACCAGCCTAGGGCCCCTGTCACTTGCTCGCCCTCCACTTCCTAAAATCAGAGAGAGAGAGAGAGAGAGGAGGGGAAGGGGGAAAAAAAAAAAAGCGGCTGTCAGTTTTTCCAGCAAACCCAGCAAGCAAGCACCAGGAGAGGAAAAGAGAGGCAAACAGGGGCAAAAATCATAAAGATGGCGGAGGACACTCCTACGACCTACGCACCAAAGTCGCCGGACCTTTCTTCTTTTTTTTCGGCAGCACCCGCCCCGCCCACGCCTCCACTGCACAATCTGCAGCACAACCAGCAATACCTGAACCAGCTGCAAACCGCCGCACCGCCGGTATATGAATACTCCTCCTCCCCCTCGCCACGCGCCTACCATCCTCATCAGTCGTCTTCAACTCCTGTACACATCAAACAGGAGCAGCCCCACTACCCGCCTTCAGTGGCAATCAAGTCCGAATCAGTCTTGTCTTCCTATCAGCCTTCACTGCAGACCCCCCAGCGTCACCAGCACCAGCACCAGCACCAGCACCAGCAGCAACAGCACCAGCACCAGCACCAGCAACAGCACCAGCAGCACCAACCACAGTACCCATCTCCCCGGTACCACCAGTCGCCTCCACAACAGCACCAGCAGCACCCATCTCCGCAACATCCACAAAGTGCATATGGGATCCAGCCCGCCGTCAAGCATCAAGACCAACAGCAACTACAACTACAACCGCACCAGCCCCCAACACCACAAAGCCAGGGGTTTCTAGAGCAGAAAACATTCGGCGCAGCCTCTCAGCTTTACGAGATCCCGTACCATCCCGACTCCCACCATCTTCCACAAACACCTGGTTCAGCAACAATGCCTCCCAGAAAGAACACACAGTCGGCCCCTTCGCCGCCCCCAATTGATCCCTCGCCAGTCCGTACAAAGTTCCCTACCGCGAGGATAAAGCGCATCATGCAGGCCGACGAGGAGGTCGGTAAGGTCGCGCAGCAGACCCCTATTGCTGTTGGCAAGGCCTTGGAAATGTTTATGATTGCTGTCGTCAGCCGGAGCGCCGAGATCGCCCGGGAGAAGAACTCGAAGCGAGTCACGGCTCAGATGCTCAAGCAAGTCATCGAGACAGACGGCCAGTACGACTTCTTGGCCGACATTGCCGCCAAGGTCGGCGATGAAGAGAAACGGGGCAGCCGCTCCAAGGCCGATTCGGAGAGTGAGGAAGAAATGGAAGTCGAGACTAAGAAGAAGGGCAAGGGCGGTCGTAAGAAGAAGGCCGCGTGAGCTTACATCTCCCTCTCGACGTGGGGGGGCACTTCCGTGATGAGAAATACGACTAGGATTATGAGGATTGGCGTTGGACTGGCTAGCATCTACATCGGCGTTAGGTGACACGACGGGGGGGAAAACTTGTCCATATGTCACTTGGTAGGGGCATATGGGGGTATATGGCATGACACCGAGGAACCAAGCGCTGCTTCCTCGGCCCGCATGCTGTGAATGGCTTGTCTTGTACGCGCGCATTGGGCCTGTCGTCGGGCGTGCATTCGTCCCGATTTTAGAATGAAATCACCTTTTTTTTTCTTCTTTCATTTATTTGCGCACCGTCATCGCATCGCGGACCGTTTTCACCATACATACATAGAATGGCTGCGCTGAAATGTAGCACACAATCATCTTCACTTACACGGAACTTACCCCCACTGAAGCTAATGCTCATTTGTCATGCATGCCATGCACGACGAAAACAACATCCTCATCGTCGCCGGAATGGCATGCGCAATACCGACGATATCCACTCAAGCCCACTTTCTCAGAGGCGAATACCTCACTCTCTCCCTCACAAAGTTCATTTCTACCACTGAGGCTGTCCCCATCTCTCACTGAGGAGGGAAGCCACCATATGTATGTAATTAATATCACAAATGCACATGGGAAGGCGATACCCCGCCGACATGGGCTTGGCCGCGGCCCCCATTGGTCCTAGCGCCGCCTCATCTGCTTAGACCCGGTACTCTGTGGCTGGCGGCCCCTCTCCTCTAGACTAAAAGGTTCCAAGCGCTCCGTGGCTACTACCTAGGTAGTTTACGTAGTACACTAGGTACTCACAAGGTGCCAAGCACCAGGTTCTTCCTGCTTGCTGAGGTAATCCGCTGTCCCGTCCCTAGGCGATTTGAGGCCAGAAATTTGAGGCACTAGCACTGAGAATCGGCGGGTCGTGTATGGGGCCTTCCTCCCACCATCCAAGCAAGTCACGCTCTTAGATTAGTGGACAAATCGACCTTCCAATTCGCGGCGGAGAGAGGTAGTTACCCATCTCCATCGAGTAACCGGCCACCGTGTGTCTCTCGGCGTCTTTCTCCAGTCTTGCGTGCTGCCCTCAACAACCTACCCCAAAACCTCTCGAGCTTCCCGCCATGCGAAACTGTCCCTCGAACTGCGACTCACGTTCATGTCCATGATCAAATGAGGCACCAAGCCTCGCTGCCACTTGAATCCTTCTTCCCCCTCCGTGGCGTAACCAATGTCGTGGGACCTGCTCAAGCGATTCCTTGAGTCCGACGTCTTCAACTCGAACCCCTTTCTCTCGGTCTCCTACCTCTCGTGAGTGAACTTCCTACTGTGCCCTCCCAACGCAGCATGCGCCGCTGGCTTAATTGATGCTGCCGCGGCTTTGGAACGCCTCGCTGATCCCTGACTTCTCATGCATCTAGTCGATACGCCGACCATGTGGGGATTCACTATGTCCTCTGCAACAAGCTGCGCCAGTTCCCCTACGAGGATATCGAGTTTTTTCTTCCGCAGCTGTGCCACCTTATAATCAGCATTGACAATGAGTCCATGGCCTTGGAGGAGTTTCTCCTGGACTTGTGCGAAGAGTCTGTGACTGCCGCGCTTCTGGTTTGTGCCGCCTCCCCATTAATGCGCGCTCGCCTTCCTGACTTACTGGCCCCTAGACTTTCTGGCTATTTCAAACCTACCTTCATGACCTATCCTCCAATCCGCAGTCCAAGTCCTTCCAGACATGTCGGAGGGTGTACAACAAAGTACAGCATATCGTCTTCGGGCTGCCAGACGCTGCGAGACACGACAAGATCAAGGAGAACATTCTGCCTGTCACCGTCCTCGCCAGTTTCGTCCTAGCCAGCGTTGCCGTTCCTATCGTCCCGCAATGGGCGGGTCCACTCGCCGTGGCTCAGGCCCGGAAGCCTCAGCCGTCCGACGACCTGATATCCGATTCCCGAGACAGCAACCCCAAGACAGGCCAGGTGATGCGGGCCCATACTGTAACGGCCGGTAGCTCGAGGTCTAAGCGTGCGAAGGATGCCGGACGACTGTCCAGCGCGCCAGATCTGGTGCTGTCTAGTTCCGCGTCGGGCAATTCACACCATCGGTCGACGGACCCATCTCTAACACGGCCAGGCTCATCCGGTTCCAAGACTCCAGTCGAGACAAAGCGTCTGCCGCCTCATCTCAACATGAAGAGCGACGATGCCCGTCTCAGCTCCTCCTCGCTACCCCTTCCAGAGCTACGATCCCCCAGGTTGGCCATCACGAGACCGACGACTCCTGTGTCGGCAGGACTCCCTCAGAGACCTGGCGATGCCCTCAATAGGAGACACTCCCATCACTTCAAGAGCGGCGCCACCGCCGCAGAGTTGACGCCGCTGCAGAAAACGAGACTATTGCGACAGCACTACTTCAGATGCGAAACGCAGTTTTTAACCGCTCTCGAGGGCATTTCAAACAGACTCGTGATCGTGCCAAAACCTGCTCGTCTCAGTGCTCTTCGCGCAGAGCTCGCCCTCATTGCGCAAGACCTGCCGGCCGAAGTGGACGTTCCTGTCATTTGTCCTCCAACTCTAGTCGATGGTTCCCCAGCAAAGAGCAGACATCACCGAATTGTGCGCTTGAACCCAACAGAGTCGACAGTGTTGAATAGCGCAGAGAAAGTGCCATATCTTCTTATGGTTGAAGTTTTGAGAGATGACTTTACTTTCGACCCCGATACGCCAGACAACCGGAGGCTTCTAAGTACTCTCCTTTCCGATCCAGGCCATACTCGACGCATCTTCGATCTTTCGGACTCGCCACGCATAACGACAGTGCCCAAGACACCCGAGCCAACCATTGACAGCGTATTTGAGCCAGTATCTGGCGATCTGGGAAGCTCTCCCTTGATCAAACCGTTCGACGAGGATCCTTTGCAGAAGCATCAGGCGAAACAAGACCCACCACTCCAAACTCAGCGCCTACATAGCAGTACCACTACCACAATGTCGAGTGTCGTCTCGGAAATGGCAACTCCGCGGAGCTCTGGCGCTTCCACTTCAAGGTCGAGCAGCCCGCCAGGTCCGCTCCGCAAGATGACGATTACGACGCGTGCCAACGCCTCGGTAGACCAGCCAGACTTCTCGGCACTGGCCACACACATGCGAACCGCTTCACAGATGCTGGCACAGCTTGAGGCTACAAGCGGCAAACGACCGAGACATGAGGTCCAGGCTATCAGAGCGAAGATCATTGCCAGTATGCAGAGTCTAGAAGAGCAGAGTTTCGATATGGATGAGCAGGGTCCAACTTTTGACACCATCATTGCAAAGGCATCCACCGCGCAGGCAAACGCTGTGGTCAACACTGAACCTCCAGAAGTCGATGGCGAACCTTCCGTTGAACCGGGACTCAATGCTGGTGCCGGACTCGCGAGAATGGAGAACGACATCAAGACCGGCGGTCTTCAGAGTAAGGGCGATCGTGACGATCCTAGTGCGGCTGTTTTCGGTGAAGCATGGCAAGCAAAAAAGGAACGCATTCGCAAGACATCGCCCTATGGCTGGATGAAGAACTGGGACTTGGTCAGTGTCATCGTCAAGACAGGAGCCGATTTGCGCCAGGAGGCTTTTGCCTGCCAGCTTATCGACGTCTGCCACAAGATCTGGGTTGACGCAAAAGTCAACGTGTGGGTCAAACTCATGCGCATTCTTGTCACGGGAGAATCGTCCGGTCTGATCGAAACGATCACCAACGGAGTGTCGTTGCACTCCATCAAGCGAAGCCTGACTCTTTCAATGGAGACAGGCCCGAACCAGAAACGTCGGTTTGCTACGCTCAGGGATCACTTCCTGAAAGCATTTGGCCCTCCAGACAGCGAGCCTTTCAAGGCAGGAGTGGATGCCTTCAAGCGCTCTCTAGCCGCATATAGCATGATATCATACATCTTGCAGCTGAAGGATAGACACAACGGCAACGTCTTGATCGACAGCGAGGGACATATTGTGCACATAGACTTTGGTTTCATGCTGTCCAACTCGCCGGGGTCGGTTGGGTTTGAAGCGGCGCCTTTCAAACTAACACAGGAGTACATTGAGGTGCTAGGCGGTATTGGTTCCGACGATTATGAAGACTATAAGAAGCTCTGCAAGCAGGCCTTCCAGGGTAAGTCTGGCGATTCCATTGCGTCGATTTTCATGATTCTGATTCGTGTTAGCATTGCGACGCTCTGCGGATAATATCATCGACTTGGTAGCCATGATGGGGCGAGACTCGAAAATGCCGTGCTATTCAGCTGGAGTGGCGCAAGCAACGTATAACCTCCGTCAACGATTCCAGCTGCAACTGAGTGCGGACGAAGCCGAGCAGTTTGTGGAGACAGACCTGATCGGCAAGTCTTTGGGCAGCTACTACACACGACTGTAAGCAACGTCACATCCCTGCACGCCTTGTCATCCTTGCCATACTGATGTCTTTCTAGCTACGACACCTTCCAGTATAGAACGCAGGGCATTTACTAGACGGTTGTCAGGATGGAGATTTGATCATCAGCTCCGAAAGCAATGGGATATGACATGCATCTAGGCATCTGGGCGGCGTTGCGGTTGAATAGACGACTGACTGGCTAGTAATGACGAAGCCAAGGAATGATATCTCGGTCATTTATGACTCGACGGGGAGAACAGCTTTTAAAGGCGTAGATACTGGCCTCTTGCAGAGAGCGGCTTACATGGGATATCAGATGAAGATGAATGATTTGCTGACATGGGGGCTCCTGTAACGTGACGGTCTCAGCGATACTTAGTAACAAAGAAGCCGGGTCGCAGAGCCGAACGTGGCTGTCTGTTCTTTCCTCCTCTTATGTAGCAAAGCCATGTGTCCGAGAATCCGCTTCTTCGACCTCGAGGAACTCACTCCCTCCGTCCCTTCTGAACAACGGCCCGTGCTTCCAGCGCCCAAAACGCAATTCTGAGATAGTTATCACAACACAGCAGCTTGGACTACTTGGCATCGTCTTGCCATCAGCCATGCCTTTTGTTTATATTCACCGTCGGACTGTTGGCAAAGCCGTTCGGGAGGTTCGGTCGAGTACCCAATTCAATGTGTGGGACTATGCCCAATTACTGGGATTAAAATACATTTATCCTGCGGTCGCTGTTTCTTCAGCCAGGGCCATCTAAGCCGCTTTGACGTGGCGGTCTTGGAGGCCATTCTCGATGTGCACCACACTCTGGAAGAGGATGACTGCGACATGTTAGCGTTCGCACATCCCGCGGAATCCGCCAAAGAGGGAGTGCCATGCGACGGGGGGGAACACACCGGCGGGGACCACAACCCAAGGTGCGTTGAAAGCGACGTAGTAGACCCAGAAGTACAAGAACTCGGGTCTGCTGTGCGAGACGCCGTTCAGGTAGAGCTCGGTAAGGCTGGTCGAGTAGTAGAGTACGACGCTGTACAGGTGCCCAACGCACATAATGACCTGCAGGGGGTGACGGGCGTGGCTGCGCCATGCGATAGCGACGACGATGGCCCAGCAGAGGGGGCCCAATACGACCTGTAGACAGCCTCAGTCTCGAGGTCGTCGACGATGGGAAGGGGGGGGGGATGCCGCGAGGGCGGTGCAGCAGCAACTCACAACGGTGAAGGACTCGACGCAGAGCATGAACGTGTCAGAGGTCAGGTAGCGCGAGTCGGAGAGAGCGTATTCCTTCCAAAGCTGGGCGAAGAGCGTCTGCATGCCAGCGAGACGCCGGTGGTTCCAGACAAAGTACCCTGGATATGAGGCTTAGTCCGTGACGGAGCAAAGCGTCGGATGAACAGAAGATTCTCACCTTCGAAGAAGCAGTGCAGGAACCCGCCTGCGTCACGCAGAGTGTTAGTCAACTTTCCTTCTTCTTTTCCCCCGATGAACGAGGCCGCCGGACGATCACCCACAAAGAGCGAACCAAGACACGGCGAGTCGGTCCGAAGTCGCCATCTTGGGACGGATCATCCTCACGACCGTCAAAACAGTGACGATAACGGCGGCGATGATTGCCGCGAACGCAACGAGCAGCTTCGGGAGTGGGGCCTCGTTGGCCACGTAGTGCGGTAGCCTTGCGTTTACGGGGTAGTACGGGTGCCATATTGTGTCCATTTCGGAGAGGCGCTCTGGACGGCAGCTGGTTTTCGACTTGGCGTGTACTCGGCAGCGGCAGAAGCAGTCTGTACAGTTGTACAGTCGTTCAACTGTTCACAAGGATCTGTGCATTTAACGACTTGTTGATTGTCGAGGCTCCGTCGGTTCCGGGCTCCACCGGTATTTTGGCGCTCGAGTCACTAAACGGTAGTAGCAGGGTGGTCCTCGAAGGCCGAGTGCTCCAAAGGCCGAGCCTACCTGTCCGAGCTGCTATCTGAAGCTAATTGTGAGCAACCCCGCTCACTGCATTTTATTCAAACGATGGCTTCAGTCAATGAAGAAACAATGTTGCTCTTGACAGGCATGGACTTGCGCCGCGTGTAGAACCTCTCGGAGCCAATAGGCAGGCAAGCCCTGGGGAGGGGCCGAATGAGAGAAAGTCGGACCGTTGATCTTCCGCTGTAAGTCGCTCCATACACACCCAATGGTGAGATGGCTTCGCGGCACGCTTATCTTTGCGTCGTCAACGTCCTGAGGCCGAGTGAGGACCCCCTCCCCCCTTTTCCTTTCCGCCACCCAGCCTTTTTAGAACTTTTGCAGTATCGTGTCCGAGTCATCTGAAATGGGTAACGTTCAAGTGGACGATGCGCCTTTCCCGCTGACCGAGGTCGACAAGTGGGTCCTCTCCCAGACAGACGAGGAGTTCAAGAAACATGACTGGGAGGAGCTCAAGGAGATTATCAGTAAGGGCGCCTGCGGTCCAGGATCCTGGGCGTGTTTGTATTTCGTTCCCTGTTTTTGTTTTGTTGTTTTCTAATTGTAGTGCCAGAGACGAACAAGCTGGAGGTCTTGAAGAGGAAGCCCTCGGACCTGCGTCGATACATGAAATGGACGGCCGAGACCAAGGCCGAGTACGGCTCCATGACCCAATACATTCTCGCGAATCGTCTGCCCAAGCAATGGGGGGCGCCGCCATTCAAGCCAAAGTCCCTGGTTCCGTTCGAGGATCCCTCGGACTACCGGGTTCTCGCTAATGACTGGCCATACGGACTGGATGCGGGCATCGCTCACATCGTCGTCTGGTCGCGCACAATCATCCCGACAGACCCAGACACCGGGGACATGACATCAGAGAGTAGACGCACAGTCCAAGAATTCGTCGATAGGTACTTTGTCGACAGCCTTGGAGAGGGCGGAGCGGAACGGGTAGTTTGGTTCAAGAACTGGGTCGCATTGCAGAGCGTCCGGACGTTAGAGCACATCCACGTACTGGTACGGGATGTAGATGCCGAAGTCATCAAGAAGTGGACCGAGGAGAAGCCGTGGCATAGACAAAACTGAAGGAGGCCAGTTTCGATAGACACGATCAGACACGTTGACTCCACTGCCAAGTCTCATGTACCGCTGTTCCGTGATGCGAGATTATGCGGCCCGGCGCTGCCTCCTGTTGACGGGCGGCGGAGGTTCTTGGTTGTTCGCAGCACCACCCATCTGAGCCATTCGCTTGCCGGCCCCGAGCAGACCGATCCCGGCGTAAGCGCCGTAGGCGGGGACGGAGAGCCAGAGAATCCAGGCCCAGTTGCCGAACAAGATGACCAGGACGACGGATGCCCAGGTAACCCAGACGACGTCGAACATGTATTCGGTCAAGCCCGAGGCGGCGAGGTCCTCGCCGGAGGTTTTGAGGCCACCCGCGGCGTCATACTTAGGACGCCCGGTGCTTTCCAGGATAAACTCACAGACCAGAGCCGGGGCAGAGAGCAAGAAGAACCAAAAGATGGAGCGTGACTTGGTGAAGAAGTAGAAAAGGAGGAAGGCGAGGTTGACGACGGCAGAGCCGATGTGGAGGTTGTTGAGGGCGGCGGCGTTGGATTTGGCCCTGTCTTTCTTTGCCTTTTGCGCCATAACTAAGGTGGGTGAGTGAGGGTTTGCTCCGGGCGGTGGGGGTCTATGGTCAGAGTGGCGGGTGAAAATGCCGATAATGGTAGAAAAGGGGCTGCTCGATGAGAATGAGGATGGTGGTGATAACCTTCAAAGTGGGGACGGGCGTTCCTTGAGTAAAAGACAGTGTTGTGGCCAGAAGGCAATTTGAGGCTGAAAAACGCGAGCAATGAGAAGTGAGTCGAGTGATGTGGCTTAGGCACGCGGGGATCCAATGGGGGTGCACGGGCAGGCGGCAAGAAGTGGATCCCAAGAATGATAGGTGGCGGGTGGATGTCTCTGGCGTACTTACCTAGAGTAGGGGACCGACACAGTGGGGTAGGGGGGCTGGCGACGGCAAGGTAAGGGGGTTGGTAGTGGCAGGCGCTTCATCCTGCTGGGTTGCTTGGGTGATGGAAGGTGACGGTGGTGGTCGCTGAGGCACCGCGTGCGCCAATCAAGCCAGCCGCCCAATAACACCAGGCGTGAGGTCTGTCTACACTACCTATACAGGTAGGTAGGTACCGATAGGTAGGCACACTACACCCGACCGGACCTGCCACAGCGTAACTAACTAAGCTATGCCCGTGGGTATCGGGGATATCAGTCATGGACGGACCTGAAGTGACGCCTTCGCGACTTTATTTCTTGCCCTCCCGCCATCCCACTGAGAGAGACCAAGAGAATGCACGGCTACTCAGGCGTCAACAAGTGACGTCTTATGTTGACTTCCACCCGAGGCATTTCCCAGCAAGATATATATCTATCTAGGTACAGTAGGTACTTACTTTCACGCACACCCCCCTCCTCTCTTGTTCCCGATTCCAACTCCCTGCGGCGACTGCTTCTCCTCCACTCCGCGCGTCCTCTCCCCTTCCTCCACGTTCGCTTTCTTTGGACCTTGGTGCGCATGCTGCGTAAAAGTGTCTGTCTTATTTACTACATTTCTCTTGCGCCACGCTTCTTCTTGGGAACCTCACCGTTTGGTTGTTTGTTTCTTCTCGTTCGCAGCGGATTTGTTTTGCGCCGCTGCGAGGGTCCGATATTGCTGCACGCCGGAATCTTTCAGTGTTGGGAGGAAAAGTGTTTCCTTTCCATCCGTCATCGCTGTATTGTTCCTTTGCCGCTCGCCGGGGAAACCCAAACAACACAAACGCGGTGACCCACCACGCAACGAACGCCTTTCTTTGCCCCGACAGGCACCCAACAGCAACAGCGAGAGGGAGAAAAAAATAGCCCATTGAACCACAGCAACGAACATACGACCCGCGCCATCGCGCTTTGTAGCTCTTCCGGAATTCATTTGACCGACGACGCCTGTCTGCTGCCGTCTTAATTGTTAATACCTCTCAATCAGCTGGTACAACACGCGCCTTGCAGCCAATCTGCCCGTCCCATCGTCGTCCCCTTGCCTTGCTGCTCTCGGCCTCAGGCTCCGCGCGACCGCCCACCTCGAAATTCACCGACGCAGCTTTTTGCCCTCGACACAAAATCCCATATCAAAGCTCGACAGAGCTCAAGCAACGCCTCCGAGGTCCTCCCCTACCTACCGCCCCAGCACCCCGAGTGCACTCGCCGACCCGGCCTAGGCCTTGCGACCACCCGGCCTTACCTCTTGCCACGACGGTTGCACATCCCATACCGGATCCCATGGCCGTAACCTGCCCTCGACGTTAACCACCCCCCGTTCACCCGCCCTACCTCTCAAGACCACGCCCCCGAACATGGCGCCCACGAGTGCAGCCATCACAGGGCTGCTACGCCAGGTTGTCTACTACCACATCGACAACAATGCTTACGAGAATGCCCTCTTCTTCGCTGAGAGGCTAAGCGCCCAAGACCCCAAGTCGAGCGAGTCTGCACATCTCTTGGCCCTCTGCCATCTCCGACTTGGTGACCACAGGACCGCCTTCGAAGTTAGCAGACCCTCCGCCTCCCGTGGGTCAAACCTCGGTGCTGCTTGGGTCTTTGCGCATGCATGCATGAAGATGGAACGCTACAAAGATGGTATCAACGCATTGGAAAAAGCACGGGACAAGTGGGTTGGCAAGATGAACATGGGCAAGCACACCACCTCCACTCGCTCGTTGTATCCGGATGAGGCCGCAGTCCTCTGTCTATTAGGCAAGCTGTACCGGGCTTACGACGACAAGCGGAGGGCCATTGAGTGCTTTGAGACCGCTGTGAGGGTGAACCCCTTCATGTGGGATGCCTTTCAGGCCCTCTGCGACATGGGTGTAAAGATGCGGGTACCGAATATCTTCCAGGTCACCGAATCCCTCACCCACTCGTTCGAATCAGAGGCCGTAGCCTTGTCACAAGAACCCAAGGAGAGCACTGCGAACTCCTTCGAGTCCAAGAGGCCCTTGGGACGCACAGCCATGGACTCGTCCGATCCGTTCAACCTCCACCGCTCTTCCACATACCAGGACATGCCCTACAGCGCCAACATGTTTTCTGCTGAGGCAGAAGAGAATGACTTCATGTCCAAGATCACTGCGGCAAGGTCAAGGCTGGCGCCGCCATCCACGAGCAACGGCGACATTGATCTAATGGAGACACCCACGGGGCCGGTGTCCATGCCCGAGGTTCCTACCATGCGCTCTACATTTGGCGCCGCCGAACCACCTCAGGCGCCACCTCGCAGGACAAGGACGGCCCAGGCCGTGGACCCGGGCTTTCTAGAGGCACCACCGAAGATGAGCTACAAGCTGGGCGGCGCCAAGAGAAGCACCAGGAGTCAGGATAAAGAACAGCAGCCTGTGGAGCTGCATTCCGACACTGGCGCCGGCACCGGTGTGTTACGATCAACAGCGGCACCTACGGAACGGAAGCGGACAGTGTCTGGGCATCCTGTTTCCCGACAACACTCCGAAGAGGCCAATGCGCCCGCGCAACGTAGAAGCGCTAGGCTCAACATGTTTAACAAGCCCTCGATCATGAAGTCGAATTCTGGCGCCGCTACCATCGGCGCCACTACCGGTCGCGAGCTGAAGAAGGCTAGGCCCCAGATTTCTCGGATAATGCGACCTGGCTCTAGCGGTTCCAGCGTCGGCAGGGTCGTGAGCGGCAACCGCAAGCCCGTCGAAGACAGCGGAATGGATGTCGACCATGCCGAAACCACCCGTATTAGGGAGTCTCAAGCGGTGCAGCACGCAGCGCCCAAAACTGTTCCTCCCGAGCCTGACCACACCAAAATCGAGGAGGCTTTGAGATGGGTGATGGAGTTGCTAAAGAAATTCGCATCAGGATATTACTCATTTAAAGGGTTCCGCTGCCAGGAAGCGTTGCAAATATACGCCTCGCTGCCCAGGAGCCAGCAAGACACCCCCTGGGTCCTGGCACAGATGGGACGGGCGCATCACGAACAGGCCGCATACAAGGATGCTGAAAAATACTTCAGAAAACTCCGCGTCATGGCCCCCACCCGGATGGACGACATGGAGATATACTCGACCATTCTTTGGCACCTCAAGCGCGAGACGGACCTGTCGTTCCTCGCGCATGAACTGGTCGATGCCGACTGGACGTCGCCGCAGGCTTGGTGCGCCCTGGGCAACGCGTGGTCGCTGGCCCGGGAACACGAAATGGCACTGCGTTGCTTCAAGCGGGCGACGCAGCTCAACCCCAAGTTTGCGTACGCTTTTACCCTGCAAGGCCACGAGCATGTAGCGAACGAGGAATACGAGAAGGCTCTCGGTGCCTTCCGCAAGGCCGTTACAGCTGACCGGCGTCACTACAACGCCTACTACGGCATAGGCCAGGTCTTTGAGAAGCTCGGCAACCACGAAAAGGCCTACGTGCACTTCCACACGGCATCCGACATCAACCCGACAAATGCCGTCCTCATCTGCCGCATCGGAGCCATCCTCGAGAGGCAGAAGCAGATGATGGCCGCGTTGCAATTCTACACCAAGGCTACAGAACTGGCGCCGCGAGCGGCCGTTGTCCGTTACAAGAAGGCGCGCGCCCTAATGAGTCTCGGCAAGATTGACCTTGCAGAGAAGGAGCTGCTCATTCTGAAAGATATGGCTCCAGACGAGGCTCTGGTGCACTTCCTGCTCGGCAAGTTGTACAGAAACATCAACGAGAAGCAGATGGCGGTGCGCGCTTTCAGCAATGCGCTTGCTCTGGACCCAAAGGTAACGTGTACCGCAGGCTATGACATGGGTCTTCAACTAACAAATTGTGCAGGCCAGTCAGTCAATAAAAGACGCCATTGAGAGCCTCGAAGATGACATGGGCATGGAAGACTCGATGATGACGTAGGATGTCAGCTTGAGCGGGGCCTAATGCTGCTGTTGCCGTTGGATCCTGTCGACAAGAGCAGAGCATATGCACGATTGTCTATGCGTTTGCTCTGGAGAAACAGCAAGAATGGAAGATGAGTTCGGGCACATACGACGAGACGAAAGCAAGTTCGCCAGGCTTGAGGTTGGGCATGGTGTAACAGCACGATGGTACGTATTCACGGTTGTTAGCATGCTGCATGGCAACGGCGTTTAGGAAATACAATCGGGGAGGAAGCATATTGGCTTAAGAGGGGCTCAAAGGTCGGTCCCATTGTATATTAGCACCCTAGTTGGTGACGCGACAGTGACTCTATAAACAGTCCGTCATGAAAAGTAATGCATCACTTACCCTTGCAGAATCGAGTTGACGACCCAGACTTGTGTGAGAAACCAGGGACGGGGGGGGGGGGGGGGGGGGGGGGGGGGGGGGGGGGGGGGGGGGGGGGGGGGGGGGGGGGGGGGGGGGGGGGGGGGGGGGGGGGGGGGGGGGATGAGGGTTCAGCGCCAGTGACTGGCTCCAGCCCGGTCACTTTACCTCTTGAACTGTTGTGTGAAAAGAAATAGCTAGGCTTCTCTATCAGGATCTCATTGACTTGGCAATGTGGGGTATTCGACAAATGCTCCAACACATGGTGATCATGGCCAACGTCACATCACCCCTCAGCCTCATGCTTCATCCCCCCATTGCCCCTAGACATGACTTGGTTAAGCACAGTCGAGTGAAGTTGGTTGTGCTGTACTCAACCGGTGGACTTCGGATCCAAGTCTCTCTGACCACCATACTGATAGCAATCATGACTCGGAGCCAACACTTGACCTCTCACCTACCTAAACTAAACAACCATATGGTCATCCATGGATACGGTAGAGTCAAACCCTGCACCATGGCACGTGGGGCACAGATCGGATTGAAGATTTTGGGAGCAAAGCAAGACCATCAACACCGTCGTCACTTGGGCCCATGAGCCAACTGCCTTGCAAAGTTGCGGCAAAGAAGGACAGTTCAACGGGAGGCTGGAAGGGGCTTTCCAGAAACTCCAGAATCCGAATCGACAGGTCAAAGGTGATCTGGGGAGAACCGGTCCCCCCTTGCATGAACTCCAGTCCCTGCCAGTGGAGAGGGGCGTTGAAATAGCCAATGAAAATTCGGGTACTGGTCAGTGGGGACGCCGGCAGACCAGAGACGCGGGTAAGGGGTGCCTGGCAGACGCGTGACGGGCAAAATAGACCGGGGCTCTTTGCTGAGAAGGGAAGCTCAGACCAGTCATAATTCATCCACACTTTGCTTAAGTTGTCCGTGACTCTGTTTGGGCAACCAACACAAATCCCTGCTCACGAATGAATGGCTCTTGCTGTTTGGCTGGGTCCCCTACCTAAACTACTTACACTAGGTCGGTGGTTCTGTAATACACTACATGTATTGTTTAGGAAAGAGGCCGTGCACGTACCACCCCCAACCAGTAGCAACTCAGAAGCATGCCGGCTCGCCCTCCAAAACAGCGCTTTTGCAACAGGAAAGTGACTGCGGAAAATAGGGACCTTGTTTCGCTCTTTTTCGAGAAATCAAGGCACTCGCCAAATCGGGACTAGCCTACTGATCCCACCTTCTGAGGTGCACCACACAATCAGTAACCGTCCCCCCGGGCTGACGGCACCGCCTTATTTATTTCTTCCCCCCTCTTGCCCTTTTCCTCTCCCCATTCCCACTCTTCTCTCACCCAACCAAACGTACCCATCACCAACTCTTCACAACAAACGTCATCAAAGACGCGCCTATCCCACATCCACTTTAACATCAACTTCAAATAAACTCACAATGACCGGACGTAAGTACTATCATTCTCTATCAGTTGTCGCGATGTCGTCGTGTTTGTACTGTGGAAACCCCGCGGTTTAATGGGCGACGCCTCATTGGCATGCATCAAGCGTTTTCCGACCGCGTCTTTCCCTCGTACGCGCTTCGTCGACCTCGACGCGTCGCATTCAGATCAACTTTGATTCATCAACTTGCATATTTATATGACATGATACTGACGCCTCGCAGGCGGCAAGGGCGGCAAGGGCCTCGGAAAGGGCGGTGCCAAGCGTCACCGCAAGATTTTGCGTGACAACATTCAGGGTATCACCAAGCCCGCCATCCGTCGTCTCGCTCGTCGTGGTGGTGTCAAGCGTATTTCTGCCAGTAAGTTGCATCTGCATCGTCCCACTTCCGCTAGGATGCTAACTTGCCTTCCCAGTGATCTACGAGGAGACCCGTGGTGTACTCAAGTCCTTCCTCGAGGGTGTCATCCGTGACGCCGTCACCTACACTGAGCACGCCAAGCGCAAGACCGTCACCTCCCTGGACGTTGTCTACGCCCTCAAGCGCCAGGGCCGCACCCTGTACGGTTTCGGTGGTTAAGCGTGTCGCCCGCTCTCAGCACTGCTTGGGGCTTGTGCTTTCGCGCGGTCTGGGTTCCATGGCGCCGTGGCATCTAAACTGGCGACAGCCGACGCCCCGCTGCAGTTGGTTTGTTGGTCTTTTCACCGGTCATGGGGATATGGATACAATCACGTTGATTTACGGCGTTGGGGATCACGAGACTCAGGGAATGATAGTACTCTCAAGGCGTCGATAGGCAGACGCTTGTCTGAAATGAAACACCGAAATGGTGACTTGAACATTCACATAATATTTGCATGCACCCAAATAATCTACTTGAACCTTGACGCGTGTCCTGTCCACATCCAATGAACGCCTTCACACAAGCTATGGTGCTGCCTGCCTGCCCGAGCACAGTGCCGTTTGTACCTCTTGAAGTGCATACCTCCATCTCACTACAGATATTTCCTCCCCGCCGCTGCCACGCGTGAGCGAAACACAGGGCTCTTGACTTCCATATTGACCTTGTAAAAGGGGCTCATGATAGCTTTGACCCAGTTCTCATACACCTCCTGGAAGAAGTTCTTAATGGCCTCCTCCGTCGCGGGACTTGTGGGGTTGGCGCCGATGGCGGTCGACGACCGGGACGACGGCGTGCTCGATGGCGCCGAAGGCTGGTGCAGGAGGAGGAACTTGACGTTGCCGGCCGTGACGAAGCACGAGACGTAGTTGTTGAAGAACTTGTCGACGAGCTTGAGGTACCTGTCGAAAGGAGGAATCAATCGGCGTCAGCATGTGTAGGCAGCACAAAAGAGACACCTCCCCATCCGTAATCGCGCAGTGAGAGACCTGTTGCGAAGGAGCTGCTTAGAGCGCCATGATAGCCGTCGAGCAGGGGGAAGAAGAGGAGAGTACGAGTAAAGGGGGGGTTGAAGAGGATTGGTTACATCTGTCCTTGCGCCCACTGCACCTCCTCGACGATATCCAAGCTGCTGTGCAGGATGAACTGGTTTAGATGGCGGATCTGCTCGTTGAAGCGCGACTGGCCGTCGCCCCCCTGCTTGGAGGTGCCGAACTCATACTCGAAGAGAGGATTGTCCTGCGTGCCGACGATGGCGAAGTAGTACGACATCGTTTCCTCCCTTTTTCACTAGCGCGACATGTGCAGCGAGGCGTCCGTGGGGTGTCGGTCAGTGGTTGTGGATGTGTGGTCGTTGGTTTCTCGAAGACTGAAAGCCGCTCTTTAAATTCGGGCGGTACGTGAACGACAAGATGAGGGCTTATCGTATGGGCCGTCGTGAGATTCGATGTCGTGTGCCGGCGTCGGGAGGGGTGTCTTTTTACTCTTCCCTGAATCGCTGAACCAGGTCGGATTGAAGCTCTCGCGGTTGCGCGCCTCTCACCGAGTTCCCAGCGGGGGCGGGCTGCAGGACGGCGGAGCCTCTGCTGGGTAGGTACCTAGGTATGCGCTTCAGCGTAAGTGTGGCCGCAGGCAGGCGTGGGAGTTTCCGGCGCTCGCTGGTCTCTGGTGCTCTGCTGCAGCGTCCAATAGAATGAAGCGGAACTCCACTTTTTACGGCAGCTCCCAAAATTTCCCCGGGTCGAGAGTCGAACGTTTGTCGACGATTTGAGGATTCGGGCTCCTGAGCATTACCTCACAACCTCCGCCTCTCCGACAACAAGCGACAACAGCAGCGACGAAACCACGGCCGTCAAGGGGAAAGAATCTAGAAGCCATCCTAGCGAGCCATTGAAACCCGATTCGGCCCAGCGGCCCCGAAACCCCCTTCAACAGCCCACACCCCGTTCACGAATCTCGGCCGTCGCAAGGCCACGAGCCACACCAGACCACACAATGTTTGGAGCCTTCCGCGTGACCTCGCCGCTGTCGAGCGGCCTGCTATGGAAGATCCCCTGGCGGCTATCCAAGTTCCAGAAGCGGCGCCAGCGCCAGCGCCTCCGGGCCGTCGACGATGTCGTCGCGACAGTGGACGCGGCGCTCGCCAAGAAGGGCGTCACGGTCGCCGCGCTGGAGCGGTGGAAGGACGAAATGCCGACGGAGGCGGAGATGCTGCCACGGGACAAGTACACTATGTTCGACCGCAAGGAGAAGAAGTACCGCAAGGGCATCCATAGTACGTTCTCTTTTACCCCCCTTTCGGAACTTCCACGCACCCTCTCTTCCCTAGGTCCTTTTGGGGGTCTGGGTCTATCCTCGCCTTTCAGGGGGTGAAGGTGGACGAGGGATGGGGATGGGATTTGGCTAACGGTTTTCATGTACAGAACTGCCCAAGTGGACGAGAGTTTCGCAGAGACTGAACCCGCCCGGTTACTAAACGTCATCGATTCGAGGGCGTCGATGGCATTTCTGTTAGAGACGGTGGGAGGGAACTGACGAAGGGGAAGAAAACGCGGTCGGTCGTGTCGGAGTGCGACCAGAAAACTAGATCCGTGTACGAATATGTACTCTACGCAACTCGAACCTCTGTGGGTGAGGATGCTCCTGTCAACAATGCCTGTGACAAAAGCAGCAGCCCGAGACACCGCAGAGCCCCCCTGTATATAACGCATCTGCTTGGGTTCAGAAGAAGAATGATCTGTACGCAATTGCAAAGAATCACGAGTGTTCTTTGTCTGAATGCACCGAGCTCCAGCCCCGCACCGAAGCCAATCTTGGAACGAGGTCCTTAACCGTGTTGTAATTGAGGGTATCGCATCCCAAAAGCCTGCCTAGGTTGCAGCAGCATCGTTTCCTGCCGACCAAATAAAATAAAACAGTATTTACTCGCAACAACAACAACAACAACAACCACCGTTTTGTTTTTGATCTTGTCCTCTGTAACTCGTGAACATTCCAATGCCTCTCGGATGTTCCACTCGAAGTCTCCCCCCAAACCGAGCCGCCCGGTCTACGCCTTGCTCATCGCGCCGCCTCTTCGTAATCACCCATCCGGTCGTCCCGATCCTTCTGCATTTGGATTGCCCTGCCAAGCCCGCCGCGTCCCTCGTCGTAATCCTCCCGGTACTCGTCGCGCACCTGCCCTCCGCTCTTGCCACGGCCGTACTGCCGTCCTTCCTCGAACCCGGGGTCGAGATCGGTGCGGATGACGCGCTCGTCGAGCTTGGTCCCGCCAATGTACTTCATGCAGTCGAGGGCGTCCTGGTGGGTGTAGTACTCGACGAAGCAGAAGCCGCAGGGGGTCTTATTGAAGCGGTCGAGGCCCATAACGAGGCGCTTGATCTCGCCGCACTTTGAGAAGAGCTCGTACACCTGCTCCTCGGTGGTGTAGAAGGAGAGGTTGCCGACGTAGAGGGTCGTGGCGTTCGCGAGGGGGTCCTCGGGCAGGGGCTCGTTCTTGGAGGCGGCCGCGTCTTCGGCGTCGCGGGCCTCGCGGGCCTCGCGGGCGTCGTTCTTTCTGCGCTTATTCTAGGAGGCCTAAGAGTTAGCAATTTGGGTGATACTTTCTCGAGGTGGGAAGAGGCCATCCGGGAACTGGAGTAATACCCTGTTGTGGTAGTATGCGCTTGGCCTGTCGAGGCGCTCGACTGTGTTTCTGTGGCGGACCTGCATCTTGGGAGGCTCTGGAGAGTGCAAAAGTTCCACGTCGGGGGTAATTTGGGTTGAGATCGGTGATGTAAGTGGACTAGAGTCGAAGGTCTAGACGAAGATGCATCGACAGCCGGAGTGAGGTTGGCCCGTGTGAAGGTTGAGGTACCTAGGTAGGAAAATGTAGGTAGGTACAAAGGTACCTGAGGCAGGTATAGCTTCTATGGTCGCGGTCCAGCTCAGTAGGTGGTGCACGAGCCCTTTTGACATTGGAACCTGGCCTGGAACTTTGAGATCTTTACACTCGACTTCACTGCTTCACACCCGCCGCGGCGGCGGCAGTGACGACGCGGAACTCGGGCCATAAGACAATCATATGTCTCCTGTCTTCCGGGTTATTTTTCTTGAATATTTATTTGGTTCTTGCCTGCCATCGAAGAAGCTAAACTTGTAAACAGGAAGCCACCTCACTACTACTGGGTACCCCAGGTGTGCCTCGTTTCATTATCAACTACAGGTAGGTAAGCAAAGATGAGTTGAAGCATGCCCAGACGACGACCTGATCACTTGGCTATTGGGTCCATTTCATAAGCGGTCATTTAATATTCTTTTTCGATCTCTGGTATTAATCTGCGTTCTTGACAATGGATATTCTGGGTGCATTAACGTCAAATGACTACCCCCGTCCTTCAGAGCGTGTCCGCTTATCTCTCAGCGACAATGAGCCAAGGGGACAACGGTTATTGATATTACTCCAAATGATACAAAACAACCTTCGGAATGATTGCATTAGGCATACCCAAGTGGCCTTCACGCGAAAATTAGATGATTACGAATGTCGAGCAAAATGTTGATGATAAACGTTGGCTGCAGACTTCCAGCACGGACGACTTACACAAATTTCTATAGTTGTTCTGATTGGCGGACGACCGGGAAGGGAAGCTTCGGGCGGGTCCCGGCGTGGCTGGCTGCCAGCAGCAACCGCGTTTCTTGACCAGGAATAGTTCCGGCAACAATCTCATCTCTAGCAAACACCCACCGAAAAAAAATCAACGAACGACCCTCGAGCTCGACCGCAACTGCAGAACACCTCGTACGTCATAATAACTTGCGACCGTATCCCGACGACACATCGTTCTGGTCAGAGAGGGACGCGATGCCCAAGGTCAAGAGCTACTCAGCTCCGTGGCTGTCTCATGGGCCGGGCCACCACTTGTTCGCGCCCTCGAGCGATGCTGCCCCCAAGGCGCTCAGCGCGCCATCGCCCTATATTTCCAAGAAGAAAAAAACTACTGGGCCGAGAAGAACGATTGCGAGGCGAGGCACCGAGGTGTTTGTTGCTGTTGGCAAAGAATTGCGATGGGGCGACCTGGCGTATTTGAAGGAGAAGTGGTCAACGAAGCATGGGCACCGTCGCATGGGCAGCCGTGTTAAGCGGGAAGACTCGGCTCAAGCATTCGACGAGGAAGCGATTCCCTCGACGGAGGAGGCGGCTACGGCTCAGGGCTTCCGGGTACGGTTCAGGCTTGAGAGGCATGGAGATGTCAAACACTAACGGCTTCCACAGACGATCAAAACCCCTGTTGCGGACGACATTCGCCAGCTTGTCATTTCGCCCAACTCCGACTTCCTCGCGATTCTGACGACCCATACCGTTCACATTTGCGTGGTTCCCGACTCGTCGCATCTCACGGCCGAGGACACCGGACCCCTGCGACCCAAGATCTGGACGCTGGGGCCTACAACCCATGTCACTTCGCGATCATCAGTTGCCTCAGCTGTCTGGCACCCTCTCGGAGTTAGGGGCTCCTGCCTGATCACCGTCACAACCGATGCCATCGTCCGGCTTTGGGAGCTGTCTCTCACGGACCGGTGGTCGTTTGATTCTCCTACACTGTCAATCGATCTCAAGAAACTAGTGGACGGCACGACCCTGGACCAAGACTTCACAGCATCCACCGCTGCTACCAACGCTAGCTTCTCGCAGTATTCGCTCGAGATGCAGGTTGCCTCCGCGTGTTTTGCTAGTCGCGGCTCCGGCGGATGGAGTCCCATGACTCTCTGGGTCGCCATGAGAGAAGGCGATGTCTACGCGCTGAGCCCTTTGCTGCCCCAAAAGTGGGCGCCGCCTCCCACCTTGATCCCATCCCTGTCCGTTTCTATTGTCTCCAAGGTCGCCGCCTTGGAAGACGACCCTGCCGTGTCTGAAAAGGATAAGCTCCTTGCCCAGCAACAGCTCGAGTGGATGGGCGATCTGGACTCCCAAGAACCTCAGGTCCTCGACACAGCGCCAGGCGAGGAAGCCGTTGAGGTCTATTCGCGCCCGTCTCGGCCGGGAATCATCCCTCGACTCCAGGGCCCGTTCGGGTTCGACGCCGATCCCGACAGCGAGGACGTCGGGGATGGTCTGCTGACAGACATCGTTGTGATTGGGAAAAAGATTGATACCGACGACCTAATGATGGGTGAAGATGAAGACCTTGACTTCGACGACGGTGAGCAGGAGGGCCTTTCGCTATCGGTCATTTGTCTGCTATCCACCACCGGCCAGGTCCGCGTTTACCTGGATGTGGAGGGCGTCGAAGCACAATGGCTCCCGCCTCGAAACAAATCCAAGCTGGGGCGCCTCCTCGCCGCCGCCGACCCACCCTCTCTGCTGACGTTCCAGTGCATCGACACCATGACGGGAGGTGAGATGGACGACGACGCATGGCCGACTTTTTCGTCGGATGTCATGTCACGCTACTCTCTTTTTGTCACTTCTTACGTCGGCATCACTTTCTTATCCTTTTCTCCCTGGGTCTTCCGACTCGAGGGTGAGCTCTCGGGCGAGTCGGAGGCTGGCTCTGACTTCCGTCTCGGTCTCCTTGTCAATGGGCAGAACTCAATCAGGGAACGACTGTACACCCACTCTTCGTCCGACGTCAACGTGCCGCTCGCCGCATCCGTCGCTATCCGCGACCCAGACTTAGGATACTTCCTTCTGTCGGCAACTCCGTACGAACCGATCGCCTTGACGTTCGACACGCCCGAGGACGACTTTTCTCCTATCCGTCACGAAACGCCCTTCGAAGAGAAACCGGCCACTATGGAGCCTCTTGACTTTTACGAGCCCCGTCCGACTTTCCAGCCGTCACACGCTTTTGAGCAGCAGTCTGACCTCCCCGAGCTGATCAACAGACTCCGCAGTTCCCGGCACAAGACCATCTTGAACCAGGAAATTCGGTTGTCGCCGGTCACGCTCCAGATTCTCACAGATGCGCACCGCATCCTGGGAGAGGACACTTATCGTCTCGGCACGGCCGTCGCGGAGATCTTCCGGCGTTGCGCCACTCTGCAAGATGATCTGAAGGACCAGATCAAGAAAGCAAACGAGGTTAAAGAGAAGATTGACAAGATCGCAGGCAACGACAAGGATGGGGAGGGCGAAAGCGACGACGTTAGATTCGAAAGGCGTATTGCCGAGGCGCAAGAGCGTCAAAAGCGGCTCAACGAGAGGCTCGAGGGCGTCCGCAAGTACGTTGGAAAGGCTGCAACGAGGGAGCTCAGTGCCAAGGAGAAGGCTTTTGTGGAAGAGGTCAGGAGCATGGGGTTCAGCGTGCTGGGGTCGTCGCCAGAAGACGGACCGGGAGCAAGGCAGCAGAAGCAGCTGAGGAAACGTTTGGAGGACGTGCAACGACTTCGGGATGAATTGGTCAGGGAGGTGGAACGGATACAGAAACAAAGCGAGGGCGGCAAGGACGGTAAGGATTCGTCGTCGTCGACGGTATTGGATCTAAAGATTCCAACAGAGATCCGCAAGGCCAAGTTGCAGCAAGTCATGTCTCTCCTCTCACGCGAGACTGCTCTCGTCGAGGCCGTAAGCTCGCGACTGGAGCGTCTTCAGACGCAGTAGCGTGGTTTTGGCGGACAGATAGAGTTGGACGACAAGATACCACGTGGTTGTTGCGATTTTTTGGCCTCGTCTCAGTTGGTGCCCAAGAGCGACTTGAAGGGGGTCTGTCACCAATGGCGGATGAGCAATGGAAATGCGGAGCAAGCATATCTGAAAGTCAGATGTCCAATCGTCTCGGTGACCGGTGCAGGGCAACAAGATCAAGACGATGGAGAACCACGCACGATTGTTTCGAAATACTGAGCGCACAAACGTATCATGACTTGACATTAATCGAGGTGACGGGATCATCCATCCATTCCTGACTTTGGCAACGATCTCCTCGACGTCAACTAGTGCCCGTTTACGGTGCCTTGGTCCCAAAGTTGGGACAAGGAAGATGCGGGCCAAGACTTGACGATCGCTGCAGCCTTGAATTGCAATGAGGTTAACCGGTTTTCGGCTCCGTATGGTCCAGATGGATGACAGGAGCGATAGGATCGGCGCCAGTTGGTCAAAATCTAAGCTGGATCTATCAAGTCTGAACCAATCAATCACTTACCGCTACCAGCCTCACTTCAAACTCCATTGCCCATCAGATAACATAGAACCAGCGCACCTGCACGACTGGTGCCCAGTATCACCATGGTACGCCCCAACTGGCTGCCTTGGTTGGAAGACACTGCTGGCGCCAGGGTGCGAAATACAGGACAGTGCCTCTTGTTCCAGGATACAGATTCCACGGCCGTGAGCGTCGGACATGTTGGCACTCACTGGTACCCGACGGCCGAGCCCGTCACGGCCTGCCCTGGTGGGCGAAGTCTGCGTGCAGCGTTTGCCTTCTGGGCTTTCGCCCGAAAAGGGAGCGTGGCATGTTGCTTCTCCCGTTTTTCCATGCGTACCTCATCGTCTGTGCCCCTGAACGCGTACCTGATGGGCACACCCTCCGCTCACAGACCGCTCCTCCCTGGCCCTGCGGTCGATTGATTCGTTTTGCATGGTCCAACGGTTCGCTGCACGAGGAGGAATAGCGCCGACTTCTGACAGGCACCATGCCCTTCGCACAACCACCCCACGCCTTCAACGCCTGTTCCCGACTTTGGATGAAGCCGACAGAGACGGTGGAGGAATGGTGTGTCGGATCTTTACCAGCTTCTTTCCGGTACTCTCTTGTTTCGCTTTCGCCTCCCGCTCTGCGCGATGATGGCCCACATTCGGGTTCCGAACCCACCGGTGGTGTCTTGCCGCGCTTTTCCCCCAGTTATGACAAATCCGAGCGTCGTTCACCTTTCCTGTTTCAGATTGATCCTTATGTGTTCTAGATATGTCCTTCGCTATGGACCTGCCAGGCATACCGAACCAGTACGGTTTACCTGACGATGACGACAGGCTAGGTAGGCTGTTGGGAAAAGGAACTCAAGCCGCAGGCTGGACGAGGCGGACGGGCGCAGTGCAGCGTAGCGCAAAGCAACGCGACGCAACGCCCAAATGTCGGGCTTTTACTGCTAGAATGCGTTGTGTAAACGATACGAAACGATACCACTGAAACTAAAAGCAGCACGAGGCTCGCGGGCCGCTTACAGTATGGAATCGTTGCGTGGTCGGGTTCTAGGCGAGACACGAGACATGGGACATCGAGTGGAATTGTTCGTCATCTCATCGCCGGCGCCACTCATGCCAGCAACACTCTTCCACGACAAGTCGGGCCAGTTGGACGGTCAAATATATCCTGTCATTGAGGTGGGGGTGGGCGAATGTCGTCTGGCCAACCTGGCCTTCATGTGGCTCCATTTTGCCTGGCGCAAGGAATGCAAAGAGCCGCATCGGTGAGAATGAAAGAGAGACGGAAATGCGCATCGCGCCTTGCAGGGCGCAAGCCGTGCAACCAGCCGCATCGAGGTGACCGGCCAGTCAGTCCGTCGCCTGCAGACAGGACATACATACAAGGAGGTCCAGAGAGCATGGGATTTTCTGCCGAAAGATCAATGTTTGCACATGGCGTCTATGTTGTGTCTTATTGGTCTCGGGTTGAGTGAGTCATTGCCCTTTCACCTGGGACTTCAAATCCCCCCCTCCTTCCAACCAGTGGCTTGGCTGTTTTCAATGCTGCTTTTCCGAAAGAGATTTCTACTGTCCGGATACGTTTCTTTTTCTTTGCCCCCCATTCCTTCCTGGTTGCCTGAGCTTGCTCCCCGTTGACAGGGCACTTCATGCATTAGCATTTCACCCCGGAGATCAGATATTACCTGATTGCACGGGGGGGGCGTGAAAGGCTGAGGCTCCCCTACCTTGCTCGGGCTTGAATCTGCGTACCTTTGCCTTCCCTTGCCTGGTCTTTTCTTTGCTTCCCGGACGATTCGATGCATCCAATCTAAGACCAGCATACTTTAGTCCCGTTCCACATGGATGGTCTATCGCCTTTGGTTTCGCCTCACTTTCCCGATGCTCTTCGCCGTCGCTCTAAAGTACTGATCCTAGGGTTATCCAACCGCAACGGTATGCCCGACCTGCGCCAACCAAGCTGCAGGGCCCTCTTGCATGCCACGCTTTCGACGTCCCCTATGGGACGACGACGATCTGGGGTGATGAAGCTGCAGGTATAAGAGGTGACCTTGGCCTCGCGGTTCTAGCCTCTTGCCCTCCCTAGTCAATCTTTCAAGCTTTTGAGCCTCTTCTTGTTTTCTGCCCATGCTCGTCTTGTTGACCAATATCCCTGGATCCGCACCGTCGTCAAAACGCTTCCGACTTATGACAATGGCCCCCAACCCGCTGTGTCTCGTGTGGCGCGAGCAGATCATAGGTAAGATTACTCTTCACTTTCTGCTGCGTGGCGTGGCGACTCGACGACTTACACGGAATATTTAGACAACCTCCGTCTGATCTCGGGCCGCAGCGCTGTCATTGACATCTACACATCACGTCATCCCAACAAGTCGTTCACCATCTACGCCGTCAAGGTCCATCGCGGCAAGCGTCAGGAAGTTCTCTCGGCGACGGGCCGTGACCTCGAGGACGCCTTCGAGAACCTCCACACAAAGTCTTCCCAAGAAGTGTACCAGTTCATCGATGCCAACGGCTTTGCCTTCCCCCGCGGAGTCAAATCCATCTCAGGCCACCGTGATGATGACGGCTCCGAAACCTCCAGCAGCGAGGCATCGACCGTTAGCGCCTCCGACGTACTATCCCTGTCCGCCGTCTCTTCTGATAGCGAAGATGACAACGTCAGAAGGGGTAAGAAGACGAAACCTTGCTCCCGCAGCAAGAGTAAGCACAAGTCGAAGAAGCACTCCAGGCACCGTGACTCCTCTTCGTCGTCTGGGGAAGAGGAAGAGGAAGAGAGCGACTCCGAACCGGAAATCGCTATTCGGAGTCGTCCCGCTGCTGCAGTCCCCGTCACGCGCCAATCCTATATTCCCGCGACGCACATCCCGGGCTCGCAATATCCACCCCCTCCTCCTCCTCCGGGCTGGAGAGGTCCCCCGAGCCGTTTGCACCCTCGCGCCGCCGCCGCCACTGGAATACCGGCCCCGCCCCCCACTTTCCCACCCGGTATGCGCCCGCCTCAGCATCATCAAGGCGTCGCCGCGCCCATCGCTCCGGGCGTTCCAGTGGCGCCCTCCAAGCCTGTCCGCCTTGTCGTCAAGTGGCGCGGCCACGGCGAGAAGAAGATCATTGAGAACTGCGCGCCGAGCCACCGAGCGCTGCAGCGGGCGGCGCTCGCCCACGTGCGGTCGCAGTGGCAGACGTTCGAGAACGTGATCGCGCAGGATATGACTCCAGGCCGGCTGTGGGGGCTGTGCGCCAAGGTGAGGCGCGTGGCGCTTGGTAAGGACATGTACGCCATATCAGCGGCGGGAGGTGACGACCTGGGCATGTACTACAAGGCGGAGGATATTCCTATGTTCGAGATCGATGTCGACCACGATGGGAGCATCATGGCGCCGCCGCCGCCGCCGCCCCCGCTGCCGCAACATCATCCTCAACATTAGATTCTGATGTATGGATCACAGGTCGATCTCTCGGGGAGGGGGTGGATTGCCCCTTTTCCGGAGTTAAAATGTGTGCCGTGTGTGGTTCTCCGCTGCATTCATGCGTCTTCCTGCAAGGTTTTGCTTTTGCGGTCACTTCTCTGCATGGTAGGGCCGCGTGTCGCAAAAGTTGAGTTGGGATAATGTAAGCTAGGTATACAGGAGTAGGCACTTAGGTTCTCTTTTTCTTTTTCTAGGATCGGTAAACAGCAAGTGTATTGGCGCCTAGATGGCTATGTGTCCAGGAACATGCAACGGCTCAGGCTTGTCTGTAAGATTGCAGCACAAGCCGTGATTCAGGAAGCCGGCGCCATCTTGCTCATCCGATCAGCTTTTCTGAGGAGTCACTTTTGGGATTGTGCCAATGTATTGACTTCCATCGGGCAGCAGCCTCGTTGATTAGGTAAAGTAAGAAAGTATGCATCTGGATCCAGGGTCGTGATCTATCAGAGGAATCTGCACCACATAGTCACAAGTACACCTGCCCTTAGTAGGCAACAAGAACATGCGAACCACGGACGCCAGGGGTGAAGTCGCGAAAAGGGGGCAGAATGATCAACATTAAGGCGCCATCCGGTACGAAGTAGTGCCACGCGGAGTCGTGTCCGGGCCCGGGGTGGAGACGGACCGGAGACTGGGGGGGGGGGGGGGGGGGGGGCGTACAGGAGGTGTGGGTCTGCAGCCTCGTAGTGACACCCCACGCGGCGGCGGACGCCCTCTTGGGAATCCAGGGCGGATTGTTTTAGTCCTGCCAAGACCGGGGTGTTGTGTTGGGTTGAGAGGGACAGCGAGCGTTGCCTACGGGTGGCGCTCCCACTAGGACATTTCTGTCTCGGAGCCGGCGCGGGAAAATTGTGCAAAATCCCGAGATAGATTGTGGCGGATGTTTCGGTGTGACGGTGACAGAATTTGTGTGTACATGGCGGCCTTGGTAACTATCGTGACTACCTGTGCTGACGTGTTTTGTCTTCATTGTTTCAGGCGGCTCCGAAGAAGAAATCACACCGAGACAAGAAACTCATGCCAGGTGAAGACCGCATGACTTGTCGTCGAAAAAAGTATGGGTTTTATTATTATTATTATATACGAATGTTATGAATGGTTCATTAATCATGGTAAGAAGGCAAAAGGTGTTGGAACAAATAATTCATGGGTGAACGTGTTGTCTGTATCATACAAACACCATCCATAAGTAGGTAGGCTTTGGCAACTGTATGCTTGATAGCACTCTGCAGCATTTGTGTCTGAATGGCAGATAGATACATGTCTATGCATCACAAAATACATACCTAGTTTTGAATCCTATTCAAAATTGAAAGAACTGTTACGCAGTCTTTGTAAGACCTTGTAGCAGATTATGAATCATCGATAAATAAGATATGGGTTTAGAGCAGAGCCAACCTAGCTGCTTCAGTGGTTAGTCTTGACATATTCTTCCATCAACATTTCATCAGCTCCGTCTCAAAACGGAATGACAAAACAACATACAACACCAGGTATTCGCTGGTCGTCACCGACCCAACTACTAATCCGGCCCTCACTGGCTTATCTATGGGAGAGCGGACGGGATCCCGAGTTCTCCAGTGGGTATGGTCGTATGTGGTGAATTCGTCGTGTCAAGTCGTGTATATTGCCTTCCTGCAATGGTGCGTGTAAGTTGGTGTCGCCACATCACACCCCCCCCCCCCCTCAGTGAATAATCCAAGCACCATTCATTTGTTGATCCTACTGAACCACAGACTGTGAGTCACTCACAGTTTTGATATGACTCAACAATGAATGATCTAGGGTACGGCTGAAGGCTATTTGGATAAGAAAACTCGGCATAAGACAGTGTAGCTAATTTGGGCAAATACAAACTTGAAGAAGCCTGTTTGATACAACCACCCATCTGGAAACACCTTCACGTTACGCAATGCCCCTCTTCATTTACATCAATGAATTCCCTGGTGTCGGCAAGCTCACCATAGCCAACGACGTATGCAAGCTCATCCAAGGGAGCAAGGTGTTCCACAACCACTTGGTAATAGACCCTGTGGCCGCTATGCTTGACCGAGGATCCGAAGGGTACGACGAGTTGAGAGCAGGCTTCCGCAGACATGCTCTGAATGCCACCGCCACGCGGCCCGAGTTGGAAGACACAACCTTCATCTATACAGACTCGCGCGAGTCCAGCGCTGCGGGAAGTACAGGCGTGAAGGGTTATCAGAGAGCGGCCGAGGTGAGGGGCGTGCCGTTCATATCGATCATCCTGCATTGCAAGCTCGACGAGAACTTGCGGAGACTTGAGGGCAGAAGCGGCGGCGGCGGCGAGAGCAAACTGAGCACGAAATTGACTGACGGGGAGGTTCTGCCCAGACTACGGGAGAACGAGCAGATTTTCCGGTGCGGGGGGTGAGCTGGAGCTGGGGCTCGACGTCACGGATATGAAGCCGAGCGAGGCGGCTCGAGTTATCGTGCATCACGCATATACGGTAGCCAGCATGAAGAGAGAGGTTCCCAGTCAACAACGCTCACATGACGTATCGGCGTTGTAGCATCTACCTATAATATAGTAGCGTATCTCGTATCTCAGCTTTGGCTAGGCCGAAATGAATCAAAAGACGAGGGCCCGGCTAGAACACGAACCTAATCTATCCGTCCCGTACTCCAAATGTTCAAACCGACCTTGACTCCTTTCTTTACGGGTAAACCTGCGTGCCATGTCTCGTCGTATCCGGCACCGCTCCCATCGGCGCGAAAGTTTTCCCAAAAGACGGCGTTTCCGGGAACCGCCTTGAAGACGACTCCCTTCTCCTCTCCGTCGCCCTCGTCCGTCTTCTGCCCACCATCACTCCCTTCTCCCGCGCTCCCACACTCGACGAACCGACACCACCTCGTCTTGGCTCCCGGGACGCTCAACAACGGAAACTCGGTCCCGCCGCCGACCAGGCCCTCGCCGCCGCCGACCCCAGGCGTCCCGTCCTCGTCGCGCGCGTCGACCCAGGCCATCATGCTGCTCACTCTCCCCCAACCGCCGCGGTTCGCGCTCCAGTCAAAGTGGTACGAGTAGTGCCCGCCCTTGACGTAGCGCTGGGTCCGCAGCCTCTCGACCCAGAGCTCCTCGCGCCAGCCCTGCAGCGCGCGGACGCGGGCCTCGACGCAGCGGACAGCGTCGGTGCGTGGAACCATGGCCACCTCGGACTCGCGGACAGAGGTGTCGCGCTGGACACCGGCGCCGTCGTGGGTTATCGTTGACGGCTCAAATAGAGGTTGGCTAAAGGGGTGTGTGTGAGCATTCGACGGCTTCACTTTCGGTGCGAATGCAGAAAGTGACGAGGACGAAAGGTGACGTAACATGATGGCAAGTCGGACAGCGAGCAAACGGTCAATTGCAAGAGGAGTAAAAAAAGAAAAGAAAAGAAAAGAGAAAGACTGGAGTGGGCCAGCATACCTGATGTCGAGCAAATGCACCCTCTCCTCGGGGCTAAGGAACCCCTCAATGTACAATACCAGCGGCTCTTTGGAGAAGATGCGCACCGAGTACTTGTCAGGCGGGCACGACAGCGCTGTGGCGTTGGGACGCTCGATCGCGAGGAGCGACTCGTTCATCTGCGGCCGGGGCGTCCGGACGATCCGGCCTCGGCCGCCGGCGCCGGACGGGGAGAAGAGCTGGGCGATAGGATCGGCGAAGAAAACGACGACCGCCACGAGGCCTATGATGTAGGAGATCATAGTCGGGGTTGGGAGGTCGTCACGGGGCAAAAGGCGAGCGTTTATGAGAGTGCGCGCGCACACAACGACACTGACCAAGCTTCAGTGAAGAGAGAGCGAGTTCACTTAGGTACCTAAGGTATATAGCAAAGAACGGTTTACGACGATCAACAAGTGACGTTCACTTAAACATGTTACCCGCTAGCGCATTGGTTGGTGGTACATGATACAGTACACATACCTCCGTCACATCCGCGCCGTGCAAAGCCGCAGCACACTGTGCGTAGGACTGGGAAACTGGGAAAGGACACGATGATCCTCATTTTACCTACATGAAACCACAATGACTTGTTTATGGCCCGAGTCAGCCACACTAGTGTGCTCCAACACTACTGCTTCTTCTTCTCGTCAACTCCCTCCCCACCCTTGCGGTACCCCGACTTCGAATAGGTCGCTATGAGTCTCCATAGAACCCACGCGAATCCAGCCATCACTGCAACCGCCGTTCCGAGCCGAACCCACTCGGCCTGTCCGGCCTCGAGGACTGGCACCCGTACGGTGCTTAGCAGCCGGCCGCCACCCCCAGCCACTGATCCCGCAACAGGTCGCGGATCGACGTGCCAAAACACAGTCCGCGGCCCGAATAATGCGTCGTAGCCCAAATTCACCCTCTCGAAGGGGCTGCTCGGGAACTTGGTGCCCTCCTCGGAGGAGCACGCCCAGAACACGGCTGGGTAGGGCACCTCGACATCCGTGTACCCGCCGGCTCCCGGCTCGAGGTAGCGCAGGTGCAGCGGCACCTCTGCCGTCCACTCCTCGTCCTTCTCTGTCGCCGGTGGCCTGAGCTCGAGCAGGACGCCGGAGCCCCACGGCCTCGTGGCGTAAGCAGGCGCCTCGAGATCGACGGGCGAGGTGGAGTAGCGCAGCGCTGTGAGGTTCTTGGATTGCAGGAAGAGGTCATCGGCGAGCTGGTAGCGGTCGGCGAAGACGGTCTTTGGGAGCGTCAGGTGCGCGTGGACAGCGCAGTATGCGTCATCGATTGGCGGTTTGGCTGAAGAGAGCGTGAGCTGCAGCGTCGGGTGCAGACCCGCCGGCTCAAGGAACTTTGCCGAGAAGGAGCTTGGGCGAGGTGAGGCCTCCGCGTGCAGGCGGTGGCGGGCGGGCACGTTGAAGAGGACGGACGACGGCTTCTTGTGCTCGCCGAGGACGGTGAGGCCGCCCGTTATACCGATCTCATGGGGCTCGGGTTTTGCCGAGGAGTCGGTGGTGAGGATACCGACTTCGGTTCGGTGATTGGGCGTCGAGGCGACCGAGACGTGATGCTTCCCGTGAGGCCACTGGGCCGTGACTTTGAGAGCATGCGAGATTGTGTCGTAGGATATGTCAAGAGATGCCGCTGTCTTAAGCTCCTTGGCGCGGGATTTGCAGGCGGTGTCTGATGCCGGGCAGAGGTGTTCGGCCACGTGCTGTGTGAATGCGGAAAGGTCCTCCAGCGGTTGGTAGTATTGAAGAGCAGCCGAGTGAGAGAACCGGTCGCTGGGAAGACTTGTGAACGACTGTATGTGCTGTCAGACGACGGATTGTACTGCCAAATGTGAGATGGCAATGGGGTGTACCTCGGACGATGAGCAGCCGCTGCCACCAAAGGCCCTCTTCAGTTCTTCGCATAGTTTCGTTCTGCACTCATGTCAACATGCCCTATCGTCATTGTGATTCACGGCAGCTTACCCGTCCCATTCCCCATCCTTCTTCGGGGTATAAAAGAGGTGAAAGCCTGGCGATACCCTCGAAACCAAGGGTTCGACGGTGTCATAGGCCCAAGGACTGACCCATCTGATGTGCAGCTCGTGGCTCTCGCTGAGAAGCTGGGAGAGCTCAGATGGAAGCTCCTCTAGAGCCAGTGTGACTCTCTCTTCACGGACGGACGAGATGTCAGGGCCCCTGACACCGGCATCGCTGATCTCGAGAGATTCGGGTGGAACGCCATCACCCGGCTTATGGATGAAGGTAATTCGCTGACGCATCTTGCTGATGTCGGGCGCAGCTCTGATGAGGGTCTCGGCAACAGGGTCCCGGTCGATATGGAAACTCGAGTGACAATTTGCGATGGAAAGTTTGCAGACACGATACTGCTGCGGATAAAATCGGGCTCCTCGGTGGCGTATTCAGAATGGTGCAAGAGTGATTAGTGAGTGAAACGAACAGAACAGCATGGCTTGGTTGGATCTATCGGCATCAGCGACGACGTCGGGGGCGCGTTGCGTTGCTGAGGACACCTCGCTGGGCGGTGCAGAGTATAGAATGCCTGCAGCTCCGATCGGTGGCCAAGATGCTGCGCTTCAATGGGCTTTAGTGGCTACCTAAGCTTGAATAAACAGGGCCTAGGCATCCGTACTGTACTCGGTACGTAGCCCCGTCCCCGTCCATGTCATCATCAAAAGCCACATCCATCTCGGCTTAGATAAGTACCAGCCACAGTAGCCACATTAGATAAGACGCTAAGCGGCACGTGGTCAAGGGGGACACGCCAGCTTGGTGCGTTGGCCCAGTGTGATCCACGCTGCAACGAACGTACAGATACCTACCTACCTACCTACCTACCTACCTACCTAGGCAAGTACCGTACTTTGTAGGTAGTCTTGACCCCATTTGGTCGCCTCTTGACGCTAAACCGCTTTGGCTACCGACGCACTAAAGTGGGATGCCGCCGGCCTTTGTCCACCAACACGAACGGCGCCAATGTCAGAAAACACTGCCGACGTCTTCCTTCGACTTCCTCTCTGCCATATCAGAAAACTTTTTGCTGGTCTTTCCTAGTGATGCATCCGATGTCGTATCCTAGAATGATGTCTTTCTGGCTCTTACGTCCCTCCTAGTTTCCTCGTCGCCATATGCATCACAACAACAATACTTTCTAGCGAACCACATCTCACGCCACAGATTCCGCTAGAACTGTGAAACATCTTGACCGGTCAGGTAGACATATATGAGGGGGAAACTTCGTGGCAGGTGAATAAAGAAAGCATCCAAGACGCGCGGGATATCCGCATACATGGGCGACCACCAGCCGTACGTGACCATTCGGTCGCGACGACCCGCCGACGGGAACAGCGTTAGCAGTGCCGACTCGACTGTAGGTGTAAGAGTTTCGACATACCAGTCGCGCAGAGTATAAGTCAACTCACAAGCCGGGATTGTGCAGTACGGATCCAGCTCCGACGGTGCGCCCCGTACCGCCACCCACGACGTCAGCCGTGTCAGCTACCATGTGAAGCATCTCGGCAGCTTCGCGCAGACTCTAGAAGATGTGAGTCGCCGTGGACCACCGGTCAAACTTACCTCGGTCTCTCTCTAATACCATCCCAGTCAGCCAACAGAGCATTTCCCAATCGCGGGAGATCTTCGCAGCGGTATACAAAGGCCCAGGCCCTGTTGCTCCACTGGGGCTGCGATGACCTCTTTGTGTTGCCCGAGCTAGAGGACTTGGAAAGGTGTCTCCGGGAGGACTATGGCTATGACACGGACATCTTTCCCATCCCGTCCGAAAACTCACATCTGGAGCTCATGATGCAGGTGGGCAAGTTGATCAAGGACCATGAGGCCCAGGACACGCTTTTTCTAATCTACTACGGTGGACATGCCAGGATCGACGAGTCCAGGCAGAGTACCTGGTGCGCGTAAGTGTTTATAATTCCCTCATAGCTTGGGCTATTCGTTCTCACATGTCGTTAGAACGCGGCATCCCGACTCGCCTTGGCTTCAATGGTCCGCGATTCAGACATTACTGGAACGTTCGGCATCCGACGTTCTCATTCTGCTCGACTGCTGCGCCGGCGCTGCAAGCGCAACGTTCCCCAACGGCAACAGCATCACCGAGACCATCTCTGCCTCAAGCTGGGATGCTATCGCCCCAGACCCAGGTCGCTACTCCTTCACGAACGCTCTGATTGAAGTGATGCAGGAATGGCGCCTCCGCGCCTTTTCGGCGGCGATGCTACACGCCGAAGTGCTCGCCCGCTTGAAGCACCCACGTCCCGTCACAATCAACGGCAAGCTCTTCGAGGCCAGGTCGACTCCGGTTCATTTCATGATGACTTCTAACCACAAGGCACCGAGCATCGAGTGTTCCAGAATCGTGCCCGCCGGAAAACGGCCGCCGTCGCCTCCTCAGGAGATCACGGCGATTGCAGATGGGAACGAATTGCCCGAGGGGGTAACTGGCGGGCGAGGTCTAGGTGGACCCATATCCAGCGAGCCGAACGAGGACATGCCTCATGTCATGATCTCGCTCGCGCTAGAGGATGATCAGCAGCTGGACCTCAACGCATGGGAACAGTGGCTTTCAAATTTCCCGGCCATGGCTAAATACGTCAAGGTCCAGGGTGTTTTCAAAAGCCACTCTACGCTCCTCCTGGTGTCCATGCCCGTTATGGTATGGGACCTCCTGCCTGAGGACCATGCCACCTCTTTTGTAGCCTTTATCCGGTCGAACAACCTGGTGGCCCAGACGACATTCAAAGAAGAGGCCAAAGTCCAAGTATCAACTAGCAGAGGCTCTCGCGCGGCGCCTGGTAGGACACAAGATGACTCTGCGTCAACAAATACGTTCTTGTCCGACAACACATACACGTATGCTCCGACGGATACAGGCAGACTGCTTGACCAGCAAGCAGCTGATATACGATCTTTCTCTTTGAGCAGCGGGTTAGCTTCAGAAATGGACGTAGAATTGCGGCACGCAGGTCCAGGATCGTCAGGAATATCGCCATCCTCGTCTTCGACTAGCGGTTACTCGCGGCCACTTCCGTCCGCCAATTCTGCTGCCTCACCCAGCGCTCTCCAGCGTCAAACCGCTTCCCTCTCTCAGGCATCATCAGAGCTTGCTTTTTCGAGGACGATGATACCTAATCATCGGAGAAGTGCCCACAGTACTGTCTTCCACAACATTCCTGAGCCGCCCAAGTTCTCGCAGCACGTCGACATGCTACTCCAGCAATACTACCGGCATGAGCCTTTGCCCAACGACGAGCAGAAGAACTTCGTCGCCTCGAACCTCGGTATCGAAGCATGGCATGTCGACGTAGGTGAATCCAACACTCACGATGATAGAAATTGTCACTGACTGCCACAGGCCTGGTTCCATCATCGGCGGGAGAGAGACATCGTCTCTCATCAATTCCAGAAGCTCAATATGGATGATATAGCTCCAGCAGCAACACAAAGAGCTCGGATGCTACTGCCCCATGATCTCAGCAAGATCATTGAGATTCTGCCTTCTGGCAGGGCATTACTGATTGACCTCAGACCACCAGCCGACTATGAAAAATCTCACATCAGGGGCGCCATCAATCTCCGTGCTCCCTTGAGGCTCGTCCAGGATGCCTCGCTCGACATGATTGAGCGCGCCTTCTCGGACCGCGAAAGCAGAGAAAAGTTCGGAGAGTGGCGGTCGACAATTTGCATGGTATTCTACGCCCGCGCCGTGGACTCTCCATGGGAGTGCCCCCTGGCCGACGTACTCTACGAGAAGTTCAAGAGCTGGGGCTGGCTCGGCCGATGCTTCATTCTCAAGGGCCATTACAGGGAATTCAGCATCTCCTACAGCAAGTTAATTGCCGGGTCCAAGATGACGGAAGAGGCCAGAGCACATGCGGAAGCCCTCAGTCGGGGCAGTAACCAAACGTCGACGTCGTCAAGGGAGGATGACGTAACGAGGAGATCTCAATACGAGAAGCTCCTGGCCCAGGTAGACGACGAGGGCAGAATGAACCCTTCATTGGGACCCAACTCATCAGCCAGCCAGGACCGCGCGCGTGCCATGAGTCAGCATGAACAAGACCTTGAGGCCGAGTTCCGGTGTCGCTTCCCAGACCTCTACCGCAAAGCCCTTGACGTCCAGGGCAACAGCGGCAGAATGACTGCCGAGCCACCACTAGCCGCCCATGGCGCTGGTACCGAGACAGTAATAGCGGCATCAGAGGGTGAACATTCAGGGCAAACGAAAGTAACGGGATGGCACCGCTCGTCCACGGGCTATCCTGCTGGGGCTGGAGGCGACGAAGACAAGGATCAGGGTGGCGACGGAGACAGCACCACCGCCGCCTTTGGTCCCGACATGAAGGCGCCGCTTGTCGAGTATCTCGATCGAGGCCTCTATTACATCCGGCAGGGGAGACCCGCCGACGCGGCCGTCGTCGACGCCTCTACCACTCCATCTCTTGACCATGACACAAAACCCACCACCACCAACATGGGACTCTCGAAGCTTGCGGCCGATGATCTTGACGCCTATTTTGACTCGGCCGCGACCGTATCGACGCCTTCAGACGGCTCATACGTTAATTTCGCCAAGAGAAACGGACAGCAGCAGGCGTACGACCACCCCCCCGCCGCCCCCGGCCTGGGCCACCACCACCGCCAGGATCAGCACGCCGGACTCCGGGGGGGAGACGGGACGAGGGACGCCGCCGCCGGCGGTGGTGGCCCGTTGAAAGATGAAACACCCATAAAAGGACGGGGCGGTTTTCTCAACAGGGTTCTGCGGCGAGGATAACTTTGTCGAGAAGTGCGGACGCCGTTGTGCCTGGTCCCAATGCCTTGTTTGGGGATGATGCGACGGTTGTGGCCCGTCACCCACGATCATTCGTCTCAAATGGTGTTTCTTCATGGGAAGCTTTTTTTTCTTCGTTTTGTCTTGTCCTTCGTTCATTCCATTCCTTTCCGGACTGGGAGGTCTGGTCAGGCACCTGGCAGAGAGCAAGGGGCAACCATGATAGTCACTCGTCTCCCCTCGCGTCGCCTGGCTCTTCTTCGCTTGATGTTTTGGGACCAGGGGTTGGCATTTTATTTCACATTGACATACTTTGGTTCGATCCGTTCGGGTCGTGTGTATAAGGTTCGATCGTCCTCGACGGGCTTGGAACGACACAATGATTCAAAACCACACTCTAAAAAAGGGGTGGCAAGGGACTGGTGATGTTCGGGTCATGGAAGCGATTTGCGTTGTGGCATGTATATCGGGCCACCAAAGGAAAATATGTTGGACGCGTTGTGGTTCCTGCTTTAGTTCTTCTCTCGCTGCCTGTTTCAATCACTTGCCTAGACGTAGTCGCGTCCTAAGCCTTGTTTTGCCAGCCTATACTCCCCCCCCCCCCTTTCTGTTCTATTTGCTAGGCTTGCCACATGAGAGAGGTTGCATACTTGTCTGGGGACGGATGTATAGGCAAAGGTAAACAACGTTCTTGCCTGCCCGCCCGCCAGAAGAACTCACAAACTGGACCCCCATGGGGTAAGCGCACCTCCGTGAGCGTCGGGACCGGCTCGCGATGGAAAGGGGTTGAGGTTTGAGGGTTATTCCCTCCAAATTTGCCCTGTCGCCCCTATTTCAGATGTTTCCGTCCCTGCGAGGGAGGGCCGCTTGTCAAGCAGATCCATCAAAGCCATGAGGCAGGGAGACACCGGACACGCAACACGGGGCGTTTGGTGCCCGTTCGTCTCGAACGAAGCATATTGAATACAAGTACCATTCTCTATGATTTGGATTTCCGCATGGCCTCGCCCCGCTCTCCCCCACCCCCATTCGCCCCTTCTTTTCCGCTTCCGTGCTTGACGGAGTCTCTTCGCCCTTGAATCCGGAAGCCCGGGTATAGCGTCATCCATCCCTAACAAAGTTTTTTTTGCTTTGATCTTGAGGCATACACCATCATACATAGCAGACGCAATAGACACGGATAGATTCAAGCCATGCAGACAAGGCACATCCCTCTACGACTGGACTCTGGCACACGGTACACCCACGCCGTCGCTGCTTTGCCAATGGACGGGAGGCTGTAGATCGCAGATCATCAAACCGTAATTCGTAAAGACTTTACCAGGTTGCGGCAGTGGCAGCGGTCGATCATGGACAGGTGGCGAGCAACGTCAGGTCGGATGGGTTGGTTCGGCTACGGGCCGACGGAGTGCCCTTGGACCTGGGTCTCTGACCCGAAGACGTATGCAAACACGGCGGCACACGGTACCCCCGCCTCAACATCGTCCCAGTGTGGATAACGACCGGCCGAGTTGATCGGCTGGCGCCTGGCCTGATGTTGCCAGTATGTCTTGGGGGTGTTCACGGCCATGGTGCGGGCATTTCGAGCCCCGTTTTTGCTGGTATCAACGCATGGCAAAGGACGGGCGTCCGGCACCTCTCTCTGGGTTGTAAGCGCGCGAACGCAGAACAGGGCCGAGCGCAGACATCCGTGTGTCTCTGGTCCTCCTAGTAAGTTCCTGCAGAGAGCTGTTAGAAAGCCTCGACTAGCCAATCCGATGCGCACGCCGACGAAGACAGCCCTGGGACCGAAGGAATTACAAATCCCGAAAGAAGACGAAAACAAAAATGCCCCGGTTTAATGTCAAGAAACGTCTAGAGTTGACAGGCAGGTTGTACGGAGCAAGGCCTTGAGAGCCGACGAGACGGGAAGGTTAATTAAGATTGGCTTGTCCTGTAACAAGCTTCACTTCAAGACTCGCAAGTGTCGTCCAGAACAGCAAACAGACCCGTGCCGTTTCTTTGCGGGCGCGGGCTGATGTTTCTTCTTTGGCGGCAGGTTCAGAGGGTGGCGCAGTCTGTGTCGTCCAACGGCTGCTGTCAAAGTCGAATCGACAAGATGCGACTGGCTGGCAGATGTGACATGTCGGGGCCCTCGACCCCCTCCCCACCCCCCTGGGTGCCAAATCCAAATTCTGAACCTGATGGTGGTAGTGGGGGTGGAGTGATCCGACAGATGAGATCGTGTACTGCGTATCTGTGCATTGCCGGACAATCCCGGTTAAAAGAAGGCAAAAGAAAAGAATTAGGGAGAGAGGAAAAAGAAAATGAGGACCAATCTCTGCTGACCTTTGCTGACGAGGAGGAGGAAAAAGGGTAGGGAGGGGGGAGGGGCGGAGGGGGTTTGGTTCAGCGATGGACGGCAACTCGATTGTCGACAGAAAGTGGCTTGACAGAGCAGTTGTGGTGGACATGCACACGACACAACATTACGACGAAAAACTCGGAGGAGGGAGGCGACGAATCAGAAGAACAGTGACCCGATCCAGGGTTGAGAAACATGACCGCCGGTCCACTCGAGGCTTCTGCGGTAGAACTCTGCTGTGCGCGACATGCGCTTTGATTGATCCGATCTCTCCCAGAGTTTGTCTTCTGGCATCCTTCCACAAGCTGTCGTCGAAGGTTATGACGCCGTCATGTTCCGCTGTCGTCGGAGCTCGCGAGCTTTGGTCTGACCTTGGGAAGGAAATGCGATTCGTTCCCCCAGGAGTCGTGACAGGTGCTGGGACCTCCCCTGGCATGCCGGGGGGGTAGCTCTGGATCCAAATGAAGGTTTCTTTGCGATTTGACAGGGCGCTCGGGCCATGTTAAGGCTGGGCTCAAGCAACAAGGGGGGGAGGGGGAGAGGATATGACGATGAAGGAGTCTTTGGCAGGGGTAGAAGATGAGTGAACCTTGGGCCCCTGTTGTTGGGGCTCGCTTTTCCCATGTCCCCAGCCCCCCCCCCCCCCCCCCCCTTCTTCTTCCAAAGTTCCAAGGGTTCCCCTGAAGCCAGATTGGCAGCCAAGCCATCATCGTCAACCGGTCGGGGTCAGGCCCAGGCAAACGAGTGGAGAATAGACGTCGCCCTTCCGGCACTGGTCGGACCTACCTGCTCAGTTTCAGATGTTGGCAGGTAATGACAGAAGATTGTCACATGCGCACGGCTTCCGGAAAGAGGTCTGTCTGTCTGCCGTGAAGCCCAGAGTTGGCCCGCGGCCATCGACCGCAGGACGCTTGATAAGTTGCGACAAGCAAGCAAACAAGTAAACAATGCAGATAAGTTACGAGTGGATGAGATGCTGCCGAGCCCCATGCTTCGGCCTCAGGGGCCGCGAAGCCAATACCTATGCGTGCTTTAGGCTTCAGGCTTCTGTCATCCCTGTTGGTCACGCAAGTTTTGCATCCGGCGTTATGAAAGGTTGCTCCCTCCGCCTGCCTGATCCTTGGACCCGACGGGGGGCAGGGTGTCGGCAGAGAGCATCTTTGGACGTCGAAGCCCCTGGTCACTTTGCCACTACTCCACTTGAATCGTACTAATCCGATCCATCAGCGTTGCATCTGGTGGCCTCCTGGCGGCTGTCAAACTTGACAGATCCCCTAAGTAAGCACCTCTTGAGGGGGTGGTCCTGGAGCCTTCACCTGAGTTTGTCCGTGAAATACCCGGCCTCGCAAGCCAATGATTTCATAATGAGGCCAGGTATCGCATCAGACTGTCCTTCTAGATGCTTGCGGCGGGGTTCCTGATATCTGCCGATGCTTTCTCCTCTCCGTCTGGGCATGGGTCTGGCTTGGTGCCAGGTGTGCAGGTTCAGCAGCCTTGTGAAAAGGATCGAGCCGAGTTCGGAATCTTTGCGGAGACGGCGGGAGGGGAAACCTAAAAGAAGAAGAAACGAAAGCAGAGCTCGCTATGCTGTTTGTTACCCTGGCAAAGTCGCGAATGGCAGGTAGGATACAGGTGGTGACGAGATTGACGCCGTAAACTCTCCATGACGCCGCCAATAGATGGACTTCTGTTCCTCGCAGAGTAATTCTGGCACGGCTGCCGCCGTGTTTAGCTGTGACGCTAACGCCGACCGTTGCTGTCACCCTGAATGTTTGTGCTTGACGTGCCGAGCAGGAAGCGGCTGCATCAACTGACATTGCCGACCGACTACAAATACCTACACGCGCGAGTGGACGCATGGCTGGTGGGTCTCAGCATCTCCATCTGATATGTCTGTCTTTGCTCCCAGGGCCCCAGGGCAAATGGCCGGTATACGTACAGGGTTGTTTCCAGCACGGCCGCCTTGTGCGGCTGTGTTACTCAATAAGGAGCAGCTTGCGCGACGCGATACACGGGGCCGTGACCAGGGTCATCGCCTCCCGAGGGCCCGATCTGGGCGCTGCAGAGGACGAGCTATGTACTGTTACGGCCTTCGCTCACGGCGTACAAGGAATGACAGCCGTCGTAAAGTATCCACTAGATTCCCAGGCCTATGGTATGGTTGGACAGCATTGTTTGTCTTGATTGCATGTACGTGATCCAAAGTGGGCCAAGGCTCATTTGGAAGCTTGCAGTTCGTACGATGTACGATATATGGATGGATCTGGCGTGTGGTGACTGCTGCTCGTGCCGTGCTTTGATGCCGCTGTATCTAGTGTGAAAACTCAAAGAAATGGCAAGAGAATTCCTGGTGCTATTCTGTAATATTGTTGCCACCACACAACGTAGAACTGTGAACTTGAGAGCTCAGCAGTAAAGTAGTCCGTCAATCGAGGACACCGGCATCAGGTGAGCTGCAATGTGAAAAGCGGGGTTCATCAAACAGCAAAGCTCGTCTACAAGTACCCGGGGCCCTTGACCATGAAAGCTTCGGATCGCGAATAGTGAGGGAGCCTCGGGATACCGTGTCTGGCTATGGTGAATCGACACCTTATTGTTGAGGACTTTTATGTCTCGAAGACCCATACATCAGCCACGAGGTGTCGAGCAAGTTCCACAATCAAGCATAAAGCAAGCTTGTCTGTGTCGGTCGTAGATGGTGTCAGAGTTTGTAACGTCCTGCGACATAGTCCTCGGAGAGCGCTCGCAAAAGTAACTACTCGGTCTCGTGCGCCAACTCCTCGGGGTAGCTGGAAATACAACCAGAGGTGCCACGAGGACGGCAATATCTGTGACATGAATGAATGATAAGCACCCGTAACTATTGAGCCGTCAGCCAAACTCAGCGAGTTGTGGTCCGGTTTTGCGGACTGAATACGCGGAACGCCGCATCACAACACAACCCGAAGCTGTAGTCTGAGTTCACCGGCAACTGGCATTGCTTGTTCGACCCGAGGGGTGCCTGACAACGCAAACGAACATGCATGTATAAGTTCGCCATCGTTCGAATTTTCCGCTATATTGCGTACAAAGCAATGCAGGCTCAATCCTTTCGTAGAATGAGGGCAGCACGGACTCCGTGCAACGTAGGTGGACTGCTGCCATGCAATATGTCATAACACGAGTCTCAGTGACACGCCGGCATGCTTACGGTATGCTGCTACACGCTCTCTGAGCGTACATCCTGTCCGACCATTTGAGTAACATATGCTGTAAAGAACCGTCGAGTCGGTTCTAGTGGAAGGCGGTGCGTTGATTAGATACCTTTTAGAAATCATATCTTCGTCAACGGGGAACCCGAGTCGTTTCCCCTCTCGAGAACCACAGAATGTATGACCGTATGGCTTTTGCAGGACAGTACTATCACAAGTCAACCAACAGAGCTTAGGCAACTGACTCAAACTGGGCAGGCGGGCCGCCAAGACCATACCATCAGGCGACAAGCCCTGGGGCGTGCGGCTCATTCCAAATTATGACAGGCAATGGGGGATTGCTGCTGCAAGATTCTCGATCCGGCTGCGACTGACTGGTGAGGTTCAGCTCGTGGGGAGATTGGGGGAGGAGTTGAAGCGGAGGCTCGTCTCCCCACGGCAATGTACTGGATACGCCGTTGGGTCTCCGGATGACCGAATCCCCAGAACGGTAGATTTTCTCCCGCTAGAGTCACAATTACCCCCGCCCCACGCTTGGGTCATGTGTGTAGCATGTTGCACAGCTTCGTACATCGTATGAGCGGCCTCGTTCTCCCGTCGATCCAGCTGACAAATGAGCTGGCATTCAAACGCCTGTCACTTGAGGCCGGTCAATATGTTTCGGTAGGAAATGACGAAGCCGGCTCCGAGTCGAATTGGAACGTGGAGTAAGGAAGACACAATTGGGTCCCGTAATATAGGTAGAGCAGCAAGGAATCCCTGTAAAGATCCCGGTTGGCGGGCTCTGCCGTCTCATCAATGGACTGTCGGTCCCTCCTTGTCATCCCCTGCTCTTGACAACGGGGATCCATTTGGGACCCTCACGACGGGTAATCTTTTCTTGACTCGGTCATCTTTGCGAATCTGTCCCTTGCTCATGCGGCCGAGTGGGTCACCTAGCGATCTGGCAGAATGAACAAGCCTGGCTTTTTCGTCAAGAAAACGACCTCCCATTCCTTTTTCCTAATACTGAGGCGTGGAGATGTAAGTGCGATGCCATGTGTTGGGCACACGACCAACTAAAGTGTGTCTCGATCCCTACCTTGGCGATCCTTCTCGCAATGTTAGACCGGCCATGCCGCCCAACAGACAAATACGGCTCATCAGTACGTATCTTTGGCAATTGAGCGAGGAAATGTCGGCTCAATGGATTGCCACGCCACACGCGGGCACAGAACATCACTTGAGTTTTAATGTAAACAGATGAAGGGAGCTTGCAGGCAGTTGATCATGTTTTTGATGAAACATGCGGCGTTGAGGCGAACAGACTCTGACCACGCGATGTTTGGGTCCGTTCGGCCAGACTAACTGGTGAAACGTCTATTTCGGTCGCCTCGACAGAAAGACGTAAACATCCTCGTGACATGCTCGGGGCTCAAAGTCCAAGGGTTTTACAGACAGCTGCGCCTGACAGCAACCTGAAGCTTGGAGCGGCCGGCTGCTCTAGGGCCGGCGAGCGCCAGATTGTGAACGGCCCCGGGAGCAGTTCGGAGCCATATTTCTCGTGGCACAAGTACAGTGTATTTTTAGGGTCACATCGTTGAGTGACAGTGTTCCATGTCGGCCCTTGGGAATGGCGGAGGTCAGACCTGAACGGTAAAGGTACGACAAGACGGACCCCCCCCTTTTTGACACTTGGATGGCAAGGGTCCGCAGTGAAGATGGTAAGGCCACCACTCCCGCAGTAGGTACGATATTGGATTGTTGACTGGGGTACTTGCGAATACGGCAAGCAAAACTCCAGAGCGAGTCTCGGGGCGGGAGGATGCGCAGGAGTGAAGCAAGATCGAGTTCCGAACGGCAGGCGGTTGTGATCGCGCATGCTGCTACCGTCTGCAGTGTAGTGTCAAGCGATCCAAATTGCGTTCAGGTGCGTCGACGAGCTAAGGGGATTCGGACGTGGTCCAAAGAGACAACAGCAATTTCGCGGTAATGATGGCCGTGGCCAATGGGAGGCCGTGCTGACCGAAGTAAGCCGTTACCGTATAGGGCACGCATCGCATCTCGGGCCCCGACAGCCAGCAACGCAGCAAAGCCTTTGGCAAGATCGTCCTGCCCGGCCCACTAGGTAGTTATGCACAGGCGGGCATGTGCTGTTGGCGCACAGGGCAGTGGGAACGTGCTGTAATGGATGGATTGTTGATTATGTGTGAATGAACCCTGGGATCGCCGGGTGGCTGGCGCTCAACGTAATTAATCGAACTATTCCAAGGAATGGGGCGTAAGCAGATGATAGGAGATTCCATCATCTGGTTTGACGCCCAGGGAGGGATGAAGATACTCAGCTTCGGTGGTCAGATTGATGTTTTCTCCCGGAGATGCTAGGAGGGAGGAGCACTGGACGTCCGACGTCGTACGTTGGAAGAGTCGGCGACGTTCCCCCCCCCCCCCCCCCCCCCAGCAGGGCTCGGGCGCCGATTGCCAGCCAATGTAATGTTTTGTTTTCGTCAACGCGCAGCCGGCGGCGCCCGAACTTGGACACGGTAGGTACATATGTATAAATGATGGGGCGGGGAATCCCACAAGAACAGAAGGAGAGTTGTTTTAGTCTGCTTCGGTGCTCAAGGGAGGTGAGTTTGTAGTGCCCATCAACAAGTCTGGCCATAATTCGAAACTGCACAGGGCAATCAATTTGCCCTGTGCGTTGACAGGAACGAAGCCGCGATTGGAGAACGGTCGACGGTGGGAGGATCGAAGCAGCCAGGTCGATGCAGCATCTATCTGTGTGTGCGAGTGTGGTCCAGATCCGTGTGGTGAAGGGCATGGATGGCATCGGTGAGGCTGAGTCGCGTGTTATCGCTTCCCGGGTTGATCACATTTCACATCGGAAGACAGACGAGTCGTTGGCGGATGTTCGCAGCAATTGTTAAGTCCGGTTCTATGGCACCGGTGAAGAGGCGTGTGTGAAGGGGTCAGCGAATGCCTTTGGCTGCGTGCGGGTCGGGAGCCAATTGGAGAATGGGGTGAGGATGGAGTTTCTTCCGATAGGAGAGACAGAAGGTATTGAAGGGCTGCGGTGGGGACGGGTACAGATACGTACGATACACTCAATGTGAGGTGGGTGCCCAGGACAGTTAGGTATCTACCTAGGCAGGTACAGTAAGTACCTAGGTAGTTGACAAGGTAGGTAGGTAGGTAGGTGTGGTAAGTGGTAAGTGGTGGGGTGCAGGGCTACATGTGGCTTGGCCTGCACCTTCCATTCGCATTCGCACACCGAGTGCATCGACTTGCGCCTTCCAATTGATTGCTTTCGCCTGGCCTGCAGTAACCGGTTCATTAATCCGATCCATTATCGAGATGGAAAGTGGGACAGGCCATATCCGCTGCTTTCCCAACAGGTTCAATCAAGATTAACGTCAAGATCAAAATTAGGGGCAAAGGGAAGCTAGGTAGGTAGGTAGGGTATGTAGTAGGTAGACAGGAGGAGGGTTCGAGAACACCACTACCATTTCCAGCGCGTGGCATGGCGTGGCATGGCGTGGCCGTCGTGGCAGTCGTGGCAGTCATGCCGGACTACCTACCTACCTACCTCGTACAAGACGTCCGTTTCCTGCAGGCTCGGTATGGAGATTACACTTCTATTTTCTCTCTAGGTAATCTCCCTCAGTAGCAAAATAAATGTCAACAAGCCACGCACGGGGTGAGACTGGATGCCAGGTGACGTTCGGGGCGACGCCGTGCGACGACATGTGCGGTAAGCTTGTGGGATGGCTTCCCATGACTAGAAGTAGTCACAGAAGCCAGTTGTGTCAGGCTTCTGGGGCGTCTGTCGTCTGCTTGAGGCATGCCGACGGTCCGGTTCAGCCCAGTCCAGCCCAGCCCAGCCCGATGCGTCCGTCGAATGGGATCGGGAAATGGAAGACGGTATAGGATCCATGGGGCTTTTACAAAGACGTGCTAGTGTCGACAGCCAGCCCGGTAGCTATTTGTGTCCTGTCCGAGAGTCGTTGATTCCATTGTTTGCTCTAATTTCCTTTCTCCCCCTTGTTGCGACTGGGAAAAGGGGGGGGAAACAAGAGGAAAGATCAGGGAGGGAAAAGGAGGCTAGCCTGAAGGGAAACTGGCAGGTGTTAGTGAGACGGCAGGCGCAAATACTCGCACTTGCTTGGTTGGGGGCGCACTTTGCAGTTGCAGTTGCAGTTAGTTGCAGAGACACCTGGTGGGTGGCTCTTTCCCTCGACTCCCCTTTCGATCCAACCCGCGTATCCACTTTCCCGGGCCTTGTCTTGCTCTTAATGCAGAAGACCAGAGAAGAAGAAAAAAGCACGCTTTGCTCATTGGACCCGGCTGAAAGGGGGGTGGGGGGGACTCTTGAGGCAGGTAGGTATTCTATCACGGGCAGTTAATCGTTCCTACCTGACTCGGGCGCCTACCTACCTAGGTAGGTACAGTACCTAGCTACTTTGGGTAGGAGGTACACAAGGTACCTAGGAAGGTGCAGATAGGTAGGTAAGGTAGGAATAGGGTAGGAATAGGGTAGTTTGACCTGCTATGGATATTCGTACAGTTCAATGCTAGCCATTCTGCTTATTCTCCGCATATGCACTCGACTCAAACAATCGTTCGGGATGTATGCGCAGCTCGAACTTGTGCTTGCTCTCGCAGCGGGCGATGCAGATGCCATCTAATCATGACGCATCGTCAATTGCCTGAGCATCACCCAAGCGGCGTTAAAGCTGCCTGTGCTGGTTTGCTAGGTACGGTAGGTAGGTAGTGTGTTCATACACCATGTGCTGTTCAACCACAGCGCCGATCCCCGCCACGTTGGAGAGACGCTGCGCTGCGCTGAGCTGCGCCTGACCAGGCTCTACCCACGCAGCCACGACACCATCATCATCATCACCACCCCTGGATCTCGGTCAAGTCGACCTCGTCCACATATACAGCATATGTACAGGTCGCCACCAGTTCCATGCTGACGGCAACGCACGCCAACAAACCCTGGACCTCAATGCCCTGCACAGTGCATCCCCGAGATCGATCCCCGGCATCGGCAACCAGATCTGGGCAAGCAAGCAACCAACCAACCCAACAGCTTTCCTCGCCGCCGCCCAATCATCACCAGACCCATGCATGCGGTGACCAAACCCTAGCCAATCAAACCCGCCCATATCCACACAACTGCCTGCCTGCCTACAGCCAACGGCCATGGCAATGACAAGGCATATTGCATTGTTTATCGACATACTGCATCATCACATGCACCTCGCCGCCAACGAGTTGTCCGTCCCAGGTGCATGCACCTCATGGGCCAGCGTCTTGCTAGGTAGGTTGCTCTTGGACCGTCCAGCTGCGAGCTTAGGGCTCAGACAAGCTAATTCACTACCTGTCGGGTCCATCCAGCCAGATCCCGCGAGAAACGTGCTCGTGTTGCTCAGAGCTTTGCGCGTCCCGACATGCTTACCTGCACCTTTACTATCCTCGGTCACAGCCATCCATGTAGGTAGGGTGCGCCGTCACGTCAGCTTCACTCTTCTGCAGCACCGAGGAGCTACGGATGAGGCCTGATGTTTGTGCAACCATAGGATACGCCACGACATATTGACCGACAAGACCACTATATCCGTTGGCTCGTAGCGTGCAGCCCTTGTCGTTCTTGCTAGCACTTGGGCACAGACTGGTAACCTGTAGCATGGGCCGCTCTGCGCTGGGAGAGGCTGTTGACTCGCCGGAACCACCAGTACCTGCAGTGGACACAGAGCTCGCCTGGCTGCTCTCGATGACATGTTTGCCTGGCGTCAAAGTAGCGGGGGATCGATCGTCATGCCGCCCGTTCCTCAGCTGCAGATCAGAGCGAACAAGAACTGCAAGAGTCTAGCAACGAGTATTGACCCAAGGGGGTGCGACTGGCTCAGAGTTTGCGGCTGTAACAGGATACGCTTCGCACTGGGCTCACTCTCCTCTCTGTCTCTCTCTCTCTCTCTTAACTTGGGTAGGTACCAAACAAAAACGACCAGCCAGGGTACCCGTCTGGATGCCATCAACCATCCACCGCCAGGACCAGATAACGACCACGATGCATCCATTTCCTTGGCCAACTGAGCCAGTCAGAGAGCGGCTCACTCGAGAAGTGGTTGAAACTGGCGACTCAAAACAGGGGCGCTAACGACGTGCAGCCAGAAGCAGACCAAAGGGCGGGCAGCAGTGTCGGCATGGCACGTCCCAGATGACATTCGACAGCACGCAGCTGCAACGTCCCCAACCATGAATGGCCTGGCCCCCTTCAACTCACCTCTCAGACGTCAAGCTCACTATACCATCGTGTTCCCTGTCGCCCGCCCCCCCCATCAGTCAGCACCCGGGCTTCCGTCTCTCCTTGTTGTCCCCCTTCTTTGTGTGTGATGTGCACCCCGTTCCGACGGAAACCCGACTCAACTCTTGAGGCGCAGCAACTTGAGGCGACACCTGACAAGAAGCTGGTCATGACAGTTCCTGAGGAGCCAATCGCAATCTGGGCTCCCATGTGACAACCTGAACGATCCCATCTCTGGTTCCGATCAACCTGAGATCAACCGTACCGTGGCAGCGTCAGACAGCCAATCGCAATTGTTGTTTACCTAGATCTCTTGACGAACCCTTTCAGCCTTTTGTACCTGTCATGCACACGAATCGGGCTGTTTCTGGGACCTGTCAAAGGGATTGGAAGCAGATGATTAATCGTGGCACCCCGGCCAGCACCGCCGCAAGGATCTCGCCACGGCCGCCAGGGCAAAACATTGATGCTACTCGGAACATGCCACTTCCATCCAGCCACAGACAGGCCCAATCAATTGCGGTGCGCGACTTGGGACTGGGGGGCCACCGGATCACTGCGGTAGATCTGCGTTCTTGACAGGTCTCCCTCCCTCCGAGTCCCTCGAGCGGGCAGCTTCGGCTCCGGAGTCGCTGCGCTGCCTGTCTGCGTTCCCTGGTCCCTTCCTGCTGGAGAGTTGAGACTTGACCTACGAGGCGCGCGCCAGCTACCCTGAATAGCTTGCTTCCGCCCTCTGCCAAAAAAAGCACGTCTACCAGAAACCGAAACGGTGGTCGCGAGTCTTGGGCCAGATGCATCTTAGTGAACTTTTATCACCCGACTCGGCGGGTTAGTATTACGGCCGCGAGTGATGCTCGAAACAGAACAGCTGTTGTTGAACGATGGGTGCGCTGGCTTGGGAGCCGACGAAAAAGAGACTTCCGGAGCCGCATGACAAACGGACACTTGTTGAATGCTTCGCGGTCGGGTCGGGGGAAGGACGAGGGACAAAGAGAGGTTACATATGTCAAAGTTTGATCAGCACCAATCGCAGGGCAGCAACTTTGCCGGGCCGGGTGCTTCGTTTGAAGCATGGCCTGCAAACACTTCCCGAAGAGGCAACTATGTGTAGGAAGGATCCAATACCTAGCCAGGCGTGGCCTCACCCGGGAGCGGAGTGGCATCGCACGCATCGCACACATGCCCCAAAACCCTCGGACGGACGGAAAACATTCAATGATGACTGAAGTTTCACTCTGCACTGGTCGTCCCTGGGTCCAGGTGCCATGATTTTACTTGCTACTAAGTAGTATATCGACAAGCACAGTCTCGTCTCCTCCGCCGCTGAAGGTGGTGGTGGAAAGCATCGGAGCCGTCCGGGAAGCTCAGCGACTGGTTGAACCCAAGAGCACCCAGACACAATCACAAGGATCGTTTGGGACATGTCACAGACGTCAGCTGTGACGCGCCGACAGACAGGTGGCAGAGGGTCCAAGAGAGCGAGCGAGCGACAGCGACAACAACAACAAATAACAATAACAACAATCAATGGGTGCCAATGATGCCAATGACAAGAGCAACGGCGGAATGGGTACGATATGGCAAGTTGAAGCAACTGAAAGCAAGATTTGGGACGGGCGTTTGAGTCGTATCCCCCGGCCTCTTTCTGCATTGCCAGGCCAGGCCAGGCCAGACTGGCGCGGCCATGTCAAATACCTACCTACATACTCTGTGGAGCCTGTGACGCTCGCGGACCTTATTCAGGGCTGCCACACCAGGACTCGAATAGCGTTACGATCGGGCTGAGGGGGGTGGGCGTGTGTCGGTGGCGGATGGGATAGCCGCTCCATTAGCGCACAGCAACGACAAGACAATCTGACTGCTTACTTTGCCGACCACTCTTCCTAACCAGGTGACTTTGGGTGGGATTCTCCACCTTGATGTTTTGGGATGGCTGCTGTATTCATTCGTACGCAGTACACAATATCACAACAATCTGAGGGGGAGGGGGGTGGAATGAATCAAGACAAGATAGACAGGGGATCGGTCGTCACGTCAAGGCTCCCCTAGCTGGATTCCCGTCCTCTTTTCTTGGAAAGGGCGGCGCACAAGGCGCGATTGCACGTACTGGTTCATTGCCGGGCAATGGATAAATGTGCGAGAGCGAGCACACACGTTGTTGGCATACGGGCTTGTAAACGAAACATTGACAACCGCCGCTGGCCACGCGCGCGCGCACAAGAGAAGGCAACCGTGGTTTGCCGAGCCAACGGCGGTTTCCCGCCATCACTACCACCACCAAGATGTGAGAGCAGGCACGAGCGAGGGATTCCGCTCAACAAGATGCCGCTGCTAAATCGAGAGATGGAGAGGCTCTAGGAGCCCGAGAGCTGGGAGGCTTTCTCGTGATGATCAGCCTCCCGAAGCCGACTGTCTTTTACTCACGGACGATCCGGCTCGCTCGGTATGGAATTCAGGACAATTCAGGGCTCTCCCGCTGTCTTTCTATTTTCGATTCATGAGCTCAGACGGGAGGATTCAAAGAGGGAAGGGAAAGAAAGGAAAAAAGACCACATGGACTCTCCCGCTGTCTTTCTATTTTCAATTCATGGGCTCAGACGGCAGCTGCTCGACGGGAGGAGTCGGAAAAACGCCATGTCAAATGTCGTGGGCAGGTTTTTATTTATTTTCATATTCGGATTTGTCGCGGCAATGATGCGGACGTTGCTCGGCAGTGACACTGATTGAACCGCTCGCTCTCCAAGTTGTCGATATTGTCACATCTCCGTCTTGCCGTACGTAGTCCTGTCGGAGAATGACGGCCAGTCCGGCCGGTCAGGCATTGTATAATACTACGTACTGTACCGTACCGTACTGGACGGAGTAAGGGGCCAGGCCGCCCGTCAGGGCTGGTTGCTTCGGTGGAGCCTGTTTTATTTTATTACTATTCTATTTTTCATGTTTCCAACGGTATTTCGTTATGCATATTGTTTGTGCATATCTGCTAGCTATGCTTTGGACATGTTTCCGCGCCCGCGCGAAGAAACCGTCATAGGTAGGTAGGAGCTTGGCGCGGCCAGAGCGTTATAGACACAATGAAAGGGGCTTGCTTGAGGTGAGGTGAGGCAATTAGCAAGCAACGTTAGCTACCTACACCGAGTTCCATATGTACGTATTCGTACCGCGTACTAGGTAAGTATGTAGGTATGTAATGTCGAATGCTGCTGCGTCTGTATGTCGAATGAATACCGCGCGTACTGCTTTGCTTGGTAGTCGGCCGTTGGGGTATAATGAATGCAGCGCCATTGAGCATGTCCTTATCTGCCGTTCCCCCCCCCCCCCCCCCCCCCCTTCGGGCAATTTCATATACATCACAACCGTCCTGATCCCGGGTGTGAGCCACAAGCAGCCCGGGGGGTACAGGAGACCCCTGCCCACAGACGCTACGGCTTCTCTAGTGGCTCTTTTTGTGTCACTGTTCACGCAGGCTAGTGCTTCTCCCATCTTTCCACTCTTCTTCTTGTATATCCCGGTCACTTTCGTTATTTTTTGGTTTATTTTATTTTTCATCTCAAATTCTTTTTAATTCTTTTTTTCTTTTAAAATTTTGTTTTTAGTTTTTTAATTTTTCTTGGTTCAGACCCCCATCCATGCTTGCTGGCGGCCCCTCCCCTCCCCTTCCCCCCCCCCATTACCTACCTCAGTCGGGAGCCACATCGACCAAGCTAGCATAAACAGTCCGTTGCCCGCCAGAGGAAACGCCACCGAAGCAATCCCACGACCAGGACCAGGCCCCTACACGGATCCATACCATACCGTGGTCCACACACACACACACGTCCACACCACACCACACCATACCACACCACACTACACCACACCACACTATGGGTACGGGACGGCGTGGTCCTGCGACCCTGGTCGAGAGATGGGCAAATCCCATGGGTCCTCTTGTTCCTCATCGACGGCCTGCTTGTACCCTGATCGTCCTCGCTCGCCATGCCACCCATGTCCATGCCCATGCCCATGCCCATGCCCATGCCTCGCAGCTCTGGGCTAGTTCAGGTCTAGTGTGTTCCGTCAAAACCGTCCATCCCTCCCCCACATCAGCAAAGGCCTTGCTCGTTCCCAGATAGGTACTTACATACTTACCTGGGTATCTACTTAGCAAGGCATTAAGCATCCGTGGGCTGTGCGCTGCTGTTGCTGCTGCTGCTTCTTCTTCCTCTCAGTTCAGCTCAGCTGAGCTTACCTCCCCCCAAATCCATCCACCACGGTCCGATTCACCAACAACACTACTAGCCAGGTATACTAGGTAGTTTAGTTGGGCACTCACTCTTTCGTCTGAGCCTGGTTCGTGTCAGTTTCAGTGCGCTCAAATCACCGTCTTAATTTGTCCCGTCTGGCTTGTCGCTGGGTCCTCCTCCTCCTTCTCCTCCTCCTACTCCTCCTCCTCCTCCTCATACTCCTCCTCTTACTACTGCCACTCCTCCTCCTCATCCACTCCTCCACTCCTCGACACTTCTCCCCCATTTCCTATTTTGGCACCACATCATCTGTGCGCCTCTACCCGTTAATCTGCCTGCCTACCTCTACCTACCTACCTTACCTGCCTGCACAAATACAATACCACCACCACTCCCGACCAACCTCACAAGATATACAAAAGGACTGCCATCCCACCTTGCATCTATCTGTCTGTCTCGACCACCACCGACCATCATCCCATTCGAGCTGTTTGTTGATTCACGGCTGGGACCACTTGACTACATCAGCATCCTTTTTTCAATTCTTCACCCCTCTCTGTCGTTGACGAGCAGCACCACCATCATACCAATTCCACTCCGAAGCCATCTGCCCGAATCTACTTCTTAAGCAGACAAGAGAGGATTGCCACTTCAAAAACCACACCTTAAGGCTGGACCACATTTAGGTACGCCCTCCTGCCTGCCCTGCTTGCTTGCTACTCGAGGATTCGGCCTGACCAGGAAACAGTCCTTACACCGCCGTGCGGCTTCATCTTTCGAGCCAGCCCATTCTTTTAAATCGTCACCACCACCTCCAACATCATCATCATCATCATTACCGCCAAGCAGGATCGAGTACCAAAAGTGTCTCGTTCACATCGGCCGTGTCTAAGAGACCTTGATTCCTCAGAGAGACCTACGCAAAATGTCTATGCTCGCCATGGCTGCTCCATCCCCCCATTCAGCATTTAAGCAGTACCCCTGGGATGGCGGCAGGTCTGCCTCGGACTACTCGCGCCCCCGTACCGAGACCGAGAGAATCGCCCTGCCATCGATTCGCCAGGTATGACGACAGACTGGCCCTCGCTGCTCTTGAGCTTTGCTGACAATGTTGTAGGCCATCCCCGAACTTCACCTCCGCCTGCAGCCCCAGGAGGCATCAACCACCAGGACCACCTCTTCCAACACCTCGCCAACAGTCGGCTATGCTGGTGTCATGACGCCACCCGAGTATGTTCACTCGCCAACCTCAAACAAGCGGAGGAGGCTGTCCATCGACGAGGACCAGGAGAGCGAGAGAGTCAGCCGCGTCCCGAGGCTGTACGAGAGCCCAGCACGACTTCCCCAACGCCAGATTTCCCCGCCACCAGCTTCCCGCTCCGTCACGGAGAGCTGGACCGGATCCGCAAGAACGAGCCCCTACATGTCTGCGTCGGGCATGTCTTCAATGAGATCCCCCGCCATGGAGCTCAACGAGCGTCCCGAGATGCGCACAACACTCCCCAGTCTTCCGCCCATGAACTTCGACAGGGAGTCCGTTCCCATGCAGCGTGTTCGGGGCCACTCCCAAGACGATTTCCAGCCCATTCGCCCTTCCATGGGCATGTCCGGAGCACCACCCATGATGGAGGCCGCCCCCCCAGCTTACCGCACCAGCGGTTACGCATACGGATACCACCACCCCAGCCGGGTTCAGTCTCTGTCCCTCGGTGCCATCCACCCCTTCGACCGCACGCCTTTCTCAAGTGCCGGGTACGGCCATTATCCCGAGTTCATGCGCATCGGCGAGCTTGGCGCCATGGGCATGCATGGCGACAGCAAGCAACGCAAGCGCCGTGGCAACCTGCCCAAGGAGACGACTGACAAGCTGCGGGCGTGGTTTGTCGCTCACCTGCACCACCCGTACCCCACCGAAGACGAGAAGCAGGAGCTAATGCGTCAGACCGGTCTCCAGATGAGTAAGTCTACTTGAACCTTCCGACACCGTCAGACATTAGTGGCTGTTTGCCCGAGTGTGTGTGTGTGTGTGATTCTTTCTTGGCACAAAACGCTAACCTGTCTTCTTCGCCCTCCAGACCAGATCTCCAACTGGTTCATCAATGCGCGCCGCCGGCAGCTGCCCACCATGATCAGCAACGCCCGTGCCGAGTCCGACGCCATGTCCAGCCGCAGCGGCGAGAGCAAGATCCTCCCGTCCACAGAGCGCAGCGAGTACGACGACGGCAAGCGCTCCAGCGTTCCTCTCAGCGAGGGCGAGGCCTTTGACGAGGATCTCGACAGCTTGAAGCACCGGCGCTCGGCGCACATCAAAAGGGGAAGCGTCTAAAAGAGTGCAAGATACACACTCAGAGAGAGAGAGAGAGACAGACGGCAACTAAAAACGAGGGGGAAAAAAGGCAAAAACGCCCCACCGATCATCAGACAAAGAAAAAAACACCACGAATCGTCAAACCAACAAAGCCCGAAACAAGGTCCCCTTTATCAATATACCAGTCACATACCTTTTTTCCTTTTTCTTTTTCATATCTCATCATTTACGACGAACCACGATCGCAAGACCAACCCAGCACATCCCAAAAATCGGCACCAAGAGCAAGATCTCTTGATATTTGCATGGGCTATATTTGTACAAAACCATCATGGGGGATGGATGAACGGGGTCATCCTCTAAACCCGCCTTTTCTTTCTGTCGACTTGTATTTATTGCGGGATAATGTATCTTTCAGACAAGCCAAAAGGCTTCACGGGGATTTCTCCCGAGAGGGATCCTACACACTCACACATACACACACCCACGAGTGGGACACGTGGAAGGACAATGGGAACGGGCCAAGGGGGGGGAGGGGTTACGGGGCAGACAAACATGCATTACACTTCTGGACAAGCTTGGCTTTGTTTTCGATGGGGGAGGTGTTTATGGGTAACGGGTATCTATCATCTTCACAGCCAAACCAGAGGCTACCTTTCAACATGACAGGATACGTAGAACGATATCATTGTATCAATTGTTATTTTGAAAAGTAAACAAAGCTCCAGTCAACTGCTTGACACGAAAACCGATCCACAGTAATGTATGTTATAATCATCGTTGACTATGACATGGGTTGGTAAAGAAAAAGACGACTACGAAACCCTTTTTTTGGAGCAAGACTTGGCCGGTGGAGAAGGGTGGAAAAAGCCTAGAAGGGGAGGGGGGTTACTATTCTGACACCTTAACTGACTCTGCGATGCCCCTACGTCTTGAAACTCTCCGTTTTGACTTTGAGAGAGAGAGAGAGAGAGTGTGTGTGTGTGTGTGTTTGTGTGTGTATGGCCTCCATCAACTTCAGCAGAGTCTGCACAGCGAACCCGGCTAGACGGGCCTTGGAAAGAAAGCAAGTCAGCCCCGTCCGAACGAAATATAACCAGGTGTCTGAGGCGTCTAAGGTGTGAGTTTTGTTGTACTAGCTATCTCGTTTGTGTGTGTGTGTGTGTGTTAGGTGTGTATGTAAGTGTGCTGCGTTCAGTCACCCCCCCTCCCCCATCCCCCCTTTCTTCTTAAACCACACCCCCCTTGAAAACAAACAGGACTGAATAGAAAATAGAAGGAGGTGAGAGGGAGGGGGGGGGCCAAGAGGTCGAAAAGTTCACAGGCCGTTACTAAGTGCGCGTTGGCATCGGCTTCTCATCGGAGGTAGTAAAAGCAGGGTTGAAGAACAGGGGAAGAAGACATTGCCCAGAAACCGTTTTCTGTGTTTAACATGTCGTTTTTCATCATCAATCATCACTCATCAAGATAGGCGCGCCTGCGCGCATAAACATAACACACTCACATACACACACCCACACACATGGACATACACGCACGGGGAGGTGGATGAAGGAAGCGAAAACATGAAAGGTCTGTGTGCCGCTGCTACCTCCGCTGCCGTTCCTGGATGACAGCGTCCGTCCTCTTGCATCTTTGTATGTACCCTCTCTCTCTCTCTCTCTCTCTCTCTCTCTCTCTCTCTCTCTCTCTCTCTCTGTGTGTGTGTGTGTGTGTGTGTTTCCGTGGCCTTATGGTTCCCCCTTCGGAATACCACCCACCCACTCAGCTCTCCACAAGACGGCACCCCGAATCTGGGCTGGTAGGTAGGCCAAAGCAGCAAAAGAGAAAGGGCGCGTGAGCTTCGGCCCTGGGCGAGTGGGAAGGAGGCGGGAGGGGGAGGCGACCCGGGATCCCGGCACCACGACAACCAAAAGGCCCGTCCGTAAGAAAGCTTCGGGCCTTTGCCATTGCTGCGGTTTTTTGCTGGTTGCCTTGCCGTATCACCTCCCCTTCGTCATAGTAGTACTGGACCAGCCCATCCCGCAACTAATAAGCAGGAAGAAGGAGAGGGAGAGGGGAGGAAAGGCCCCGCTGTAGTCGCCGCCGCCGCTCCGTGCTGCGTCATGTCTGTGCCTGTGACTGTGCTGTGCTATGCTGTGCTGTGCGTTCTTGGGCGCTACTTTACGTTACGCATGTGCCGTTGCGGTCGGTCTTGGAGCGAGTTCCTGCGCGCGTTGCTCCGTCACCACACACACACACACACACACACACACACGGGTTGGGTTGAGTTCTGCAGCGGCGGGGACGCTTTGAGAGTTGCCATCTTCCCTGCGTTCCCGCTGGTCCGCTCCACAAACGTCGATGGCCATGTCGTCGGCGAAGCGCGAGCGCAAAAAAAAAACCAAAAAAACACAGGGAGCGAGCGGCCGCCCTCGGGTTCAAATAAATAAATTGTTAAGCTGACCGAGTTTTTCTTCAACCCGTCCAGCCACGTCGCTTGTCCCCCGTTTAGCTTCTTCCTTAGACCCATGCTGCTGGCGCTGGCGCGAGACTATCCTCCTAGCTCGCACCGTGGCCGCTCCGCCTTTTCGGACCTGCCCACGCATCCCGCACCATGCTTGTGCCGCCTCTCCCGGTAGCTTGCACCGATGCGAGGCGTGCGTGGACGCGGGCGGCGTCAAGCCTGGTATCCCGTATGCAGGTGTCGAAGAAAGGGGAGGAGGAAGAAAAGAAAATGAAAAAAGGGTGGCCAACCATGTTCCCCTCCCCCCCGAGATCTAATGCGAGGTGATTGACGGCGCGGATGTTGTACATGTGGGTTTAGTGTGTCGTGAAACACACATCTCTCTTCTACTTCTGCGTAGATGATTTGTGCATCGAGAAGGCAAAAGAATGCATGTAAGGGAAAACAAGTCACGCCCTTTGCGCCTGCGCCGCCGTCGCCAGGGCGCATAAGTGATTCGCCATCTTTCCGAGGAGGAGGGTGGGTTTAGGACGGGATGTGTCACCTCATCGTCCTGCAGGCCTATTTGGACACTGAACTTTGTTAGGTTTTTTTTTTCCTACTCGGGGTTCACAACACCAGCACACTATACACTACATGCGCGTATGGCGTGGGGCTGGGGCATCGGTGGGCTTGCGGGATACGAGCTGGCAGCCAGAGATGAACGTGGAAAAGAGAGAGGGCCGTGAGGTCGCAGGTTCTGTCTGCTAAGCAAGGTACCTCACGACAAAAGCAAAAATGTGACGTTCCCCATTCCTTGATGATAGGTCACCACACTCTCGGGAGAGACTATTGAAGCAGGAAACAGACGGGCCCAGAACGTGTCGGTATACGTGTTTTGAGCTCGCTCTCCCGAGGGAACTAGACACGCCCCCCCTCGAGTGATTGTCGGCGCCGGCGCCACCGGCGCTTCCGCAAAGGCTTGGTCTGCTACTGTTCGGGTCGGGTTGGAGCGGGACTGTCCTTGTCACTGCCTCTTCTTTCTTCTCCTCCACCTTTGTAGAAAGGCCTCGGTATCTGCAGTGCAGTCGGAGGGCGAGACGGCCATAAGTGAGGACACAGCTGAATGGTTGGGCGCCGGGGTACGAGGACGTACACCGGCGGCACGCAACCCTCTTCTCCGTGGATTGCATGCCACCCGATCTCGACGATGTGAGGGAGCTGCAGATCTCGACCAACTTCCCAGTCTCTGTGAGCGTGTGCTTAACCAAAGTCACTGTTTTATCCTGCATCAAGTATCTGCTGCTGCTGGAAGATGCTTTGCCCTCGTTCTAGCGTGCAGACGCAATGCATAACCAGGACACGACGCTAGCCTTACGCTTCGAGATGTCGAGATAAACAGTAGGTATCCTTTCCTGCCCTTTGCCTGCAACTCCTTGGCGTTCAAATCCTTGCTTAATTCCCGGGGCAGGCGAAACATGAACCATATTGACAGGTGATAATGGACATGGATCAGTGGTCCGTACAAGTCTGTGTCAAGGCCCAAGTGATCGACTGCCGGTGTCAGGATAGGATGCCCAATCTCAGCCCCCTCACTGGACGTGTCAGAGGAACGAATACAAGACGGTTGGTAAGGGGGGTTAATAGAACGGGTCCAAGGGGGGGTGGCATTGGCATTGTCGTCCGATAAAGTGACCTTGGTCATGCTGAGACATTGACATGAAGGGGGAGTATATCGGCCTCTCTAAGGATAATGTTTGAACAGGTCCCAATTACTACATGACCACGACACCAAGCGTTTGGCGACCGTCCATACAAACCATGATCCTCGCCGGTATATGTGACGCCCTTCTCTGGTCCGCCTCGATGCTTTCAAGGAACGGTGCATGCCGAAAGTTTGAATAGCGTCGGCTCTCCCCCAGAAAGGGAGCTGTGCGCGGCGTCAAGTGCTGCGGCAAGTCGTAAGCATACCGGGCGAACCAAAGTAGCAAGCGAGGCTCGTCGTCGCTCGAGGACGACTGGGCCTTGCGTCCCATCCAGGAGCGTTGTTATCTTTGTGTGAGATGACGGCCAGTCGCAACAGCCACTGGACGAAGAAGGGGCAGGGGAAGGGAGGGGGGGTGTAGATTCATAACGTGTGGCCAGCTCAGCACAGGGCAGGACGAGGCCCAGGGAAAGGATGTCGACCAGGAGCAGGGCTCGTGGATCCGGCTACCTCAACCCGAATCAGGAGTGGCCGGCGCTCAGAAGGGATGCCAGTCAGTTGCGCACCCTCAGGCACAAGACATGAGACTGGGAATGCAGTGTGTGTAGAGTTGTCGAGTCAAGCTCCGCTTGGGCATTTCTTCGTCTCCTGCTAAGTAATCGTGGTTTGCTACTGCTGCTACAGCGTCAAATAAAGCTCAAGGTGGCAGGAAGCCGTCATTGGTGCAAGCAGCGCGGAGCCTGTCCGCGACGGATGTGCGGGTGGGAGAGGGGCCGGCCATGTCAGCACATCAACTGGTACATACAGTACATAGTATCGAACTAGTGTAGTGCAATTGAGCGTGTTGGTGCAGCATGCCGATGTAGCAGAGCGGCTGGCAGGCATGGGATGGCATAGGTACTACGTAGTGTACCGCATTGTAGCCAAGACCTTGCTCGGCGTTTTTTGACGGAGCTAAAGTACTAATGTATGGTAAGTTTAGGATGTGCCACTGACCTTATGATGTGGAGTCACCCACGGTGTGATGGGGATGGGAGAATTTATGGAACGCCCTAGTTGGATGGTTACATGCCGTATCGCCACTTTAAAATGTGTATATGATACTGACTTATTAGGGGGTGGAAACCGTGGAAAACCGGGGGGGGGGGGGGGGATGAAGAGAGCTTCAATCATCTGCGGCGGGGCTTTCGGAGATCAGCGGATCTGCCTTGCCCTGAACGTCAACGACAACCTCCGTACCTCTTCTGATACGAAGGCGAAAGCGAAGAAGGTACGCACCATGAAAAGTCTTGAAGTGGAGACTGGGTGACGCGGTGGCGGCCAAAGATGTGAGAATAAGAAAGGGAAAATAACTCTCAACGGAGGAATGCCTGGAGCAAGAAGGAGGTCGATGCGAGGGAAATGCAACTCAATCGCCCAGGACTTGCAGGGCAAACAAGGAGTAACGGAATGGAGAATCGGAGTCGAAGATTTGACTTGGTTCAGGCGTGCAGTCAATACAGACTAGCACGCAACCTTGGCGGTATACTTAATGGCTGACACAGTCAGCAGCAGCAGCAGCAGCAGCAGCAGCAATAACAGGAAGGCGTTGAAGTAGAGCGAGTGGCACGGATTCCTCGCGACTGTTTCGCAGGGCTGCGAGCCAGTCTCGTACAATTTTTATTTATTTATTTCGGTCTTTGGCTTTTGCAGCCTGTCCCTCTTGGCCGACCAGACTTTGCTTGGCAGAATAGTAGCGTGACAGAGTCACGTCCATGTCTCAGGGCGTTCCTTGGATTGATTCGACGTGTTCCATGGTCGTGGGTTGTGTCGGAACGCCTCCTCTTGGTTTTGTTAACCGCTCCCGCGCCTTCCTTGAGCAGTCCAGTCCTACAGCGGCAAGTCACAGCAAAGCCATGTTTCGAGGACGACTGCCGAGGGGCTCTCGGAGGTCCTTAGGGCGCAGCTTCTCCATGGGCAAGATTTGTCAGCGTGGTGTATCGCAACGTCGAGTAGACTGTACACTAATCCGGTGATTCGGTTTTCCCTGTCCCGGCCCCTTGTTTGTATTCAGTAACGTAGCAAAGTAACGGATAGGGTCGGGAACGAGCTGTCTCCTGTCAGAGCCGTCGCGCAAAGGCCGAGGGGAGGAGCCTCGAGAGGGGGCGGCGTTTGGGGAGCATCGCATGTCAAGGGCCCGCCAAAGGTGCCTTGGCATGCTGGGAGGGGCCTGGCATCGGGATTTGGTAGTTAGCGAGTTGCTGGGAAGAGGCCTTCAAGGATGTAACTCTATGATGTTGGGAAGTCGTTTGGTGTTGGCAGACTCAACTGAGTGAGGTTCGACAGCAGCAATGCAGGGCTGTGAGTGGCGGAACATTGTTCAGCTTTGGAAATTGAAGACGGCTCGTACCCCACGTGCCCTTCGGATTGGGTGCTTCAGAGGTCCCTGACGTGGATGTGTGAGAGAGAGAGAGAGAGAGAGAGAGAACAAAAAGGTACGTACCTACAGAGAGGTCCACCTGGAATGCTTCTTCCTAAGAAGTATTAACAGATCAGACCTATAAGATGGCTATACGTACAGAGTACACGGCATCAACACTAAAAGCGGCAGAGCCCTGATGTACAGGCATGTACATGTCTACCCGTACCTATAGTAAGCGGGTACCCTTCCTTCGTGGGTGGCCTGGCCCGACCAGACTGGTTGGCTGGCATCCCATAGCCTCGGAAGGAGAAAGACCAAGTCACGCGGGGCGGGGCGGGGGGGCATCGGGGAGTCGGACGTCGTCTCCAGGCCCTGTTGCAGCAGCGATGATTCTCGATAATCGATGGCCAGAACATGGGGCAGACGAGGTCAGAACTGCAACGTTGGGTGGCATCGGAGAAGGGGGAATGGAGACGGCAAAGAATGAGCCAAGTGGGGAATGATCCGGTTGAGGCTGTCAGAACACACAGGGCCCCGTTTTCTGCCTATCGTTGCTTTGCTTGTTCGCAGATGATCGCCCTGGCCCCCGGTCGCTCATCTGGCTGCCGTACTGATCCCGTGTATGTACGTACCCGCCGTTTGCTAGTGTTAAAAAGTCGACGATGAGCCAGGTGCCAGACGCGACCGGGGTCATTCAAGTTTAGGTGGGTAAGGGTACGTACCTGTTCCCTCCCCTGCCTTTGCCCCTGCCCCTGCCCTGTCTACCTAGGTACCCAACTCAGTAAGTAGGTGCCGTGCCTGCCAGTCCGGAGTCCCCTCGTGAATAGACAGTACCTTCCTCAACATCAGATACATACACACAAACCTAAGGTAAACTAACGTACCTGCATAGCGAGTCGCCCATCATAACGAGTCGTCCACTTTAGCAAAAGTAGGGTAATTTGGGGTAAGGTGCACCACAAAGTACTGTTAGAAAATTGTTAGAGGCTCTAACAATCCATTAACACATTTTTGGCGTGCAACACACCTACCTTTGCTAAGGTGGGCGACTCGCTATGATGGGCGACTCGCTATACAGGTACGTTAGCTAAATTAAGTCAAATTAAACCCCAAGATAAAATATAAAGACAGCAGTAGTGCCGCAGAATCGTAACACTCGATCTATGCCCGATGTTCGATCACACATACATGCCTAAACTACCTACATCACCTACAATCACGTCGGTTCTAGCCAAGGGGCGGAGACTCAAGTCCACAAGTGAATCAAGCAGCTTCCTCGGATACCCACATCGCGCATCGCAAGTTGTGTCTAAACTATCGGGATATTTCCAAGGGTACCCAGCCGCTCCAGGGTACCCAGTCATCCCTATCCGGCAAGGAAGACACCCGTAGTCAGTCGCTACTTACATCGTGCCTCCCAGTTGCATGCTTGCGTCTAGTAGGGATATGTGGACGGGCGGGGGCGGGCGTCCTCAGTCACGCTTCCAGTGCTGCCAGCAGCAGCAGCAGTCAGTCTTCTTCTTATTCTGTGGTTTTGAGCTCATACGACGCCACGCCACGCATTCATTTGCATCAGCTTCTGCACAAGTTTCTTGTCACTGGATCACCAGAGAGACATCTTTGAACGATTATTCCTAAACCGTCGCAGTCCCAACACGCTCACGTTCCCCTCCTTTGGCATGCCACGCATGCTCGTACAATTCAGAATCCCCTGGAGCAATGAATGTAGTGTAGCGCGGACAGATGTTGGGCGCCCTGTCAGCCTAGCCAACTGTGCTGTGCGCCTTTGCAGTATTCTGCTTCCTTGATGCAAAATTCGACGCTAAACCATCGTCAAGAAAATCTCCGCCGCACCAGTGTCAGGTTCTGTCATGAAAACGAGCCACCCCCCCACTAAAGGTTCTTGACTCGAGCCACGGGCCAGGAGGCATCTCCCACAGTCATGTCATGACATGGCAGCCAAGCCACTACTGCTGCTATCTACGGCGCAGTCTTGGTGTGCCCTCCATCGCTACCCATAGTTTGCCCTGTTGTTGGGATGACTTCTGTCTGCGGGCTAAAAACAAGCACAGCTGCCAAGGCCTACTGGTCTTCTAAGCCAGAGGTGCCAAGGTGCGTGGCAGATTTCGAAAAGAAAAATCCTGACTTGTCCCTGCCCTCCCCCTCCCCCTCCCCTTCTCGAATCATGACGTCCTCTGCCATCTTTCCCAACCCACAGCTGTCAGCACCCTGGTTCCTCTCGAATAGCATCTGCCGCTCGTCGAGCTTCCCTAGTCGAGCCTTCGTCGTCTTTCGTCCTCGACTACTACCTATGCTACATATGTGTGCAGTGGGAGAGGGGGCTGCCCTGTATCGCAACGGCCGACGATCCCCGTTGCCTGTCTGTCTCTCTTCCCGCACCGCGAAACTGTCATCTTCGGCCCTTTCGCTGGACGACGTTTTGGTCCGATGAGTGAGAGGCTAGCTAGATGGGGGGGTGTAAGTATGCGGAACACCAAGACACTCAGATGACAAGTCCTGAAAGAAAAAGCTACTGGCAGCAGGCCGGCGAGATTTTCATTGGCGTGAAACCATACAACTGAAGCCACCCCGCCTCTTTCATTCAACATTTGAGAGGCATAAAATAGTATAGTTAGTCATCCCCCACCCATGGCCAGCCATGTGTTGGCTGGGCACAACTCTATGAATTAAACAGTAAACATGGCCGGCGTTGCAAGGGCTCTCTGTATCCATACCGCCAATCTTTGATAACAAAGGAAGATCAAGCCTGGGCCACTGTAGATCTTGTTCAGCCAAGCCGTGCACCATCATAAACGAAAAAAGAAAAACAGAAAAAAAAAATAAAGAAAAAAACACCGAAGCACTCGGGTCCATTCGGCTTGTCAAGCTTAGCGTCCTTCAACTCCCCGTCGTTCACTGCGGTTTGTTTCCCTATCTGGTTTCCCCTGAGATGCCATCCAAGCTTCCTTGCCATTCCCATAACTAAGGTTCCACCAGGGCTGTGCGGCTCCGATAGCCGCTGCAGCGCCCGCCAGTTGTTGGCCAAGTCTGCGAGTGGCGGCCGGCCAGCCAGGGTAACTTGTGTTCAGAATCCAGCTCTCAGAAGCGTTGTCATCTCAGCCGCCCCCGTGGTCGCATCCATGCAGTCATGACCTTCAGTGCCAACCCCTCGTGTCAAATTTGTCATCGGACTGTCCCATCCTGACTCTCTGCCGTAGACCCCCGGCCTCTGTACCGTGTATGATCAACGGGCTCTATGCCCACCTCTAACGGCAACGTCTGGCGATTGGGCGCTAGACTGGGATATCAACCGCATGTGCCAAAAGGTAGTGAGTGGTCTAGTGCCTTCTTTCCCGACTGTCTCGCTTGCAAGTCGAACTTTCAAACTCCTAGGATGGCGTGCCGCGTTTGGTATCAAACCGGACTGGGAGGGACATTGTTCCAAATATGGCAAAAACGGATGGACGGTGGCGTTTGCCGTACGTCAATCCATCATCCACGCTCGCCCATGTCTTGGTTTTGAAAAGGGACGCAGGTGAGACCAGTGGCAATACCTATCTCACACCTGCATGTTCGGATGCCAATTTCCTTCTCCATTGCTTGGAGGGCCTCGGCGGCTGCAGAGGGCATAGTGGTTCCGGCCACAGCCATCTTCAGCGGCCGTTCTTGAAGCATTTGGCCGGTGTGGCCGCCGCCGTAATCTTCCC
>MU843425.1:665968-698075 GCA_030867255.1 Colletotrichum somersetense | reverse complement strand
TTTTTTTTTTTTTTTTTTTTAACAATTAAGGTTTGAGACAGCCAAACGTGACGAATGAGGGCAGGCGCGTATTCACTGATTGTTCCACCGAAAAGGAAAAAGCAGGCGGGAACGGCCCATCTGAGCGCCGGGGGGCCTGATGAAGTCGCTTTCACGCGCCGACACCTGCCTGTGACAGCACAGTTGGGATGGCAGTCGGTGACCATCTCGACGTGGCCCCAGCGCGGGTGATAACTGCCGCCAGCTTTTGTCCGGCCCAGCGGTGCCAAGCTCTCTTTGGGCGCGGCACGGAGAATTATCTTTAGCGTTTCGATGACGCAAACTCAAAGGCTCGTCATCGCACGCGAATGTAAACAATTTCTTCTCAGCCAACCTGGCACGGCGTCGCGGTCGGTCCCAGCGTGACGGGGGGGGGGGGGGGGAGGTAACGATCATCAGCCAAGGGTCACCGCCGGCGGTGCTTTAGTGGTGGTTGAGGGGGTGGAAGCTGAGTAGCTTTGCCCAGCCGACCCGGAGCCGGACGCCAAGACTTTATCGGAGAAAGTCGCCGCAATGATGTGGGCTCCCGCTTGGGGTCCGCGCGGGCTCCACCTGAACCCGACGGAAGAGCGGAAAGCCAGCGGACGCGAGCCGGAGTCGGAGGACCTGGAGATCTTCACCGGAGGGAACTCCAGCCTTCGGCGCGGAAGCCTACTTACCTGACACCTAGTTCGGTACACGTGGATTGTGGCGTGCAGGAAACGTGTTTGCTGGCCAGCACCAAGTGCCAAGGCTCGACCTCATTGGGCGAGTTATCATTGGTTCGTCATAGACAAGCGCGCAAACCAATCAAATAAGCGATTCAGACCCACATCGGACAGCGGACATCGGGATAGAAAATGTCCGAGAATACCAAGACTGGGGCCTACGTGCTCACGGTATGGGTGCACCTGCTCCTAATGTACATACTGCCACAGAAAAAAGGAAAAAGGAAAAAAAGCTTACAGTCCGAAGTCATCGCTCGCTGTCATACTTTTTTATGCAGTCCGCTTTGGTCATACCTTTGATGTTGCCCGTTTGCGTTAAGGTACTCCTAAGCTGCTTCCACGCCCCCCCCACGCTCCTAAGCCGAGTCACCGTGGCGATCAGCTTCGGCCTTGGGGTCCACTTGCAGCTCTCTCCCTCATTCTGCAGAAGTCTCCAGTCTCGGGACTAAGTTTTCGCCGCTCATCATGGATACCGACGGCGGCGTGCAAGCGGAGCGTCCGAGCTCACCCGGTACCGGCTCCGAGCCCTTGTCATGCGTGACTTGCCGGTCCCGGAAGCTAAAGTGTGACCGAGTGAAGCCGGCATGCAGCCGTTGCTTGAAACTCAAGGGAGAATGTGTCTATCCAGAGTCAAGGAGGAAACCCGCCATCAAGCGGAAGAATGTAAAGGAGCTGGAGGAGAGGTTAGGTAAGGGTATTGCGCGCCCCTCTTGTTCGGTCCCCTTTGCTCATCAAGACTTGCAGCCCAGGTGGAGGATCTTCTCAAAGAAGCGGGAAAGATCACCAAGGGCGGCCTTACAAGCGAAGGCGACCTGGACAGCCGGGTCAGCATTCCCCTGGACGACTTCCATCTTGATCCGGAGACGCTTGCGGCAATGCAGAACGGGACGTTTGGTGATGGTGAAGATACCGGCTTCTTTTCCGGTGTGCCTGGGGATGGACCTCAGAGGCCTAGTTTTGCCGAATCATCATCGGGGGAGCTCATGGGGCTCGGGCTCTCCGAAGCTTTGCCCCCTTTTGAGATGATGGAAGAGCTGTATGTCATTACCGAAGCCTATCCGCCGCACATTGCGTGTCTAACCCGAGCAGCAACAAGAGCTTCTTCGAACGTCAACATCATTTCATCCCCATCATCCACCCTGGCCGATATCTGCAGTCCTTCTACTCCGCGCCTCATAAGCGCCCGCCCATGTGTTTGCAGTACGCAGTCTGGTCGATGGCCTCCAATGGACATGAGAAGTATTCCCAGTACCACGACATATTTTACAAACGAGCTCGGCAATATGCCGACGCTGATGAGATGAAGGTGAGCTTGGATCATGGTCCAGGGGAGGGCAAGCGGCGATGCTTACTTACTCTGGCGTTAGGGGTTTGGGGAGCACTTTCTGACGGTGCAACACGCCCAAGCGTGGGCGCTCATCGCGACAGACGAGGCAAGATGCCTGTTCTTCACAAGGGCGGCTATGAGCTCGGCCAAGTGTGTCCGCCTCGTAGAGATGATGGGCCTGCACCGCATCGACGGCGACGGCCAAGAGATGGCCCCCACGCTTGCGCCGCCTACTTCGTGGGTTGACCTGGAGGAGCGAAGACGAGCCTTCTGGGGCGCCTACTGCATCGACTGCCATGCTAGTATCGCTACCGGGTGGCCGACCCTAATTGACCCCAACGAAGTAAAGACACTTGAGTCCTTATACACACCATCGGGGAAGGGAGCACGGTACTAACATGGATAGATCTCGACGCATCTCCCCTCGTCCGAGGAAGCTTTCAACTCGGGCTACGAGGAGACTACTGCTACCCTGCCAGAGGCATTCAAGGGTGCCTCATACTCCACATTTGCGGCTGCTGTCATAACCTGCTTCATCTTCAACAAGCTCCTGAAGCACGTCCACTGGGAGAGACCGAACGACCGGCCCACGGACGTCGAGTACGGCGAGTTTTGGACCCGTCACAGGGACATTGACAACATGCTTTCGAGCGCCTTCATGTTCCTCCCGGAACGCTTCCGCCTGCCCCAGAGCATGCGCGATCCCACGGCGGTCCACGCGAACCTCAACCTGCACGCCTCCGTCATCTGTCTGCACCACGCGGCGGTCGACAGGATCGAGAAGTACAACCTCCCGGAGAAGCTGAAGGCGGCGTCGATGCTCAGGTTGCGGACAGCAGCGGAGGAGGTGGTGAATGTCGTCAAGTCGACGAGCCACATCAACTCAGGCTACGTAAGTTCACAGCCACCCCCCACCTCGGCGCGAGTCAGGGCCTCGCAATGTCTGACAAATGTCCACAGAAGAGCCCAATGGTCGCCTTGTCGCTATACTCGGCCGCGTCGGTATATGTGTACTCGGCCAAGTGCGACCCGGAAGCCGGTATATCGACGGCGGACCTGCAGAACCTCAAGTTCATCATCACCGCGATGGAGGCGATCGGAAGGAAGCACGTCATTACCAAAGCCTTTTTGCAGCAAATCTATATGGACGTCGAGCGGAACGGCCTGGCAGGCATCATCGACCTGCCCAACCTGAGCAACTATAAGAACCAGTTTGGTTGGACGTCCTCAAATATTCCCCTCCTTGCCAGGAGCTCGATATCAAAACACACAGAAATCCAGCCCCCTCTGCCCGGCCGGCTGCCGCTCGGCAACCCAAAGGGCACGGCCTACGAACCCGGTCTCACCGGGGTGGACTACGAGCACAACATGACGATGGAGGCTGGGTGCTTCTCCCTGGACCCCAAGTCAACCACCACGAGCATCGCCGGCGGCACTGGGCCCCCGCGTGGTATTTTTGACAGATACATGGGTCCAACCCCAGCAACAAAGGAACTCGACAACAATGGTTCCAACAAGAGAAGACGGATGTCGCCCACTACTGGCCCAGAAGAAGACACCCGCTCCAAGGCCGGGATTTTCAGCGGCGGCTTCCGGTCGTCCAAAGCCGATATGCGGGCCCCACCGGCTCCTTCAAGGAACGGTATCAACGGCGTGGGCGATTTCGGAAAGGGCCTGTTGCCCCGAACGGGCATCACAAAGCCGGCGACCAGCCCGCGGATCAACCTACCGCACCGTAACCCGCCGGCGTTCGACAGGAGCGCGACTTTGCAGTCCGCTGGCGACGGCAGCAACAGAAGCAGCAACAGCAGCACTCCTCCCGGGCTCGGGCTAGGCAGCACGTCGCCCGAGGACGGGAGCACACGGAGCAGCTACAGTGGCGGCGGAAATGCCCACGAGGTTATCGACATCACGAGCATACAGAACGCCACGCTGGGCGGCACGGGGGCGTCCTCGTCATCGACGTGGGACTCGAGGGGGCTGCAATACGCGCCGAGCACGGAGCCGATGTCGTTCATGAACATGAACCTTGATTCGATGACCCCCGGTATGGGGATGGACCCGTGGGCTATCATGGCCAATATGGACGACTTGACGTGGATCGAGTCAGGGGAGGTGACGACGACGGCGGCGGCGACGACAGCAGCAGCAGCAGGAGATCTGAATGGGACTGGAGGTCCGGGATAGAGAAAAAACGGAGCGGCTTACAGAATAGAGGTTGCCTTCCCGAATAGCACAACGTTCGATGAGGCGATGGATTGGGTTGCAGCCGTGGCTTGGTTATGGGGATGGATTGCATATCCAGCGAGTCATTTTTGGCTTCCGCAGGGGTTCTTTGCAATCACGAAGGGAACGGTTATACTTTGTGATGGCATGGTATCCAACAGGATTTAGGGAGGTGATGTGTGCGGCGGAAATTAAATGATAGAAACGGGAGTACTTTCAAGGGAAGGGCGGCCGGTTGGTGGACGTCGACACGGAGAGGTACGAATACAGTACCCTTGTAATCAATGTCTCAGCGCTGGGGGCGCACGAGCGGGGAGAGAGAGAGAGAGAGAGAGAGAGAGAGAGAGAGACGAATGTAATGTATTATTTGTGCGACAGCGACGCCTCTCACATCTCAGTGACAAGAAAACTCCAATATCACCAAATTCCACCGCGGCTCTCCCAGTCTTGGTTGCTAGCAGGCTGGCCTTGACTTGGGACTGGAGATAAGATGAGATGAGATAGATGGACGGCGTTTGGTTATCTCCGAGTTCACTGACAAGGAAGTAGTCACCTGGCGCACGTGATCGCAGGAGCCGCGCTCTTTCGCTCTTTCTCTCTCTCTGTTACCTAACTATTTATCAATGCGCGTCCCATTGCCGAAATCGCGCCGAGTGCCAACCCCCCCCTTCCCCTCTCCACTTACCATCAACAACCACCATTGCAACCAGCCAGGAACCTCGGGGTTCAGAGTCGGTCCTTTCGCGCAAACAAGTAAATTGCTCTCGGGGACTAAAGAAAAAAGGTTCTTGACGGCGCACGCACACGCGCGCGCACCTTGCCTCGGTCCTCACAACCCTCCCCAGATGGACCCGCCGCTCAAGAGTCCTGCGTCGGCACAGAGAGATACCTCGCCAAGCTCCCCAGTGCCGAACCGGATCCGGCGCAATACAGCCTGCACGAGTTGTCGCGACTCCAAGGTGGGTTTCATCTTCTACTATATCTCTCTCATCTCTTTAATCAGCCTTGTACCTTGCCGAGTTCATCTCGGAACGCTGGCATGCATCTGCTGCCACATGCCACATGCCCCTGTGCCCATCAGTCCATTCCACGTTATTTTCCCACGGAATATGTTCCAATTGGCTGTGTGTATAGTCTCGCAGACGAAGTCCGGGGTCGGGTACCGTGCAGGTGGCACATTATCCAACGTCGGCGAAAGCCAATGATGCTAAATGAGAATCGTTTCAACCTTTCCTTTTTTTTAATATATTCTTTTGTTCTTTCATTCTTTTTTCTTTCATTCGACCTCTGATTATCTCGCCATGACGTATCCGATAAACACCAGATGCTAATGAGACGGCCTTTGAACCGACTGTTAACAGGTGAAATGCAATGCGAGCCTAACGCCCAACAAGCCATGTCAGCGTTGCTCCAAGCTAGGGATCCAATGTGTCGTTGACAAATCCCATAAGCGTATGACCAGAAGAAGGTGTCTTACCCCCCTCCCCCCCGCGTTCGGTCTTCGTATAATTGAGAAACCCCCCCTGATCTGATACGTTTGTGTGACAACGATAGTAAGCTGGAACAGCTGGAGAAGGAAGTCCAGACCATCAAGAATGCTGTCAACCCTCGCCCAGCCTCCTCCGCCGCCGCTCCCGTCCTGCCCGCTGCGGCCCTCCCGCTCCCGAGCCCGGACACGGCGGACCCTGCCGTCGGCGTCTTCTCGGACCACAATCGCCCGCCCCCGTCCGCATTGCGAGTGAGCTTGCCGGCTCTTTCCCCCATACCGCAGCCGCGGCCGACGGAGCAGGTCCCGACGCCGACCCTCACATCGCATACGACGCCGTCGGGTCCCGCAAGACAACCCGCGCAGCCGCGGGCGCTGGGTTCCAAGGTGCTGTCTGGTGAAGACATTGACTTTTACTTTGACCAGTACGTCCGCTCACTCTTCCTCTTCCTCCTCCTTCTCCTCCTTCTCCTTACATGAATGCACGTACACCCCGGGACTGAGACCTCCGCCAGGTATCTTGAACACTTCCACCCCTACTTCCCCATCATCCGCTCCCAGGATCCGGACAGGATGTACAAGCAGAGCCCAATTCTCTTCTGGACGCTCATCGCCGTCGCGTCACGGCGGTACAAGAGGGACGCAGAGCTCTTTCCGTTCCTCGCCGAGAACCTGCCCCGCGAAGTCTGGGCCGCCGTGTCGACGCCGCCCATCAGCCTGTCGACTGTCAACGCGCTGCTGGTGTTGTGCACGTGGCCGCTGCCGACGCTCCGCTTCCTCACCGACCCGAGCTCGTTGTACATCGCCATCGCCCAGAACGCGGCGCTGCTCTTGGGCATGCATACGGGCCGCGGCACCCATCCCGAGTTCTGCATCGGACCCAACAGGCAGACGGACATTACCGACGAGGAGGCCTGCTTTACGTGGATGGGGTACAACATCCAGGCGCAGAGGTAATTCTTTTTCTCTTCATCCGGGGATTTAGGCAAAGTTGTTGAGTGTCGGCGTGTGGGCTGCTGTCGTTTTGTCATTTCAGCTGATGCGCGTATAGGGTTGCGTCGAGTAATGGGTTCCCACCACCAGCTGGCTTCTTCAACGAGGCCGTGAACCGGGCTGCTGCCGGGAGATCACTCCCAGACGCCCTGGGATACTTTGGGATGCTGTACGAGACGCAAAAGTTCTCCAACAGGCTGAGCCGGACCATGTTCTCCGTTGCGGAAGAAGGTGAGGGCGTGCCCGACACCGTGATCCAGCTGTTGGAGGACGAGTTGAACAAGCTGCGCCAGCTTCAGTCCCGACACAACTCAGGTCTGTCCACAACCCGATCTAGTACTTGGCTTATCGCCCACTGACCCCGCCCCGCCCCCGCAGACCTCGACCTCTTCACCATCCTCGCAGTCCAGTTCGAGCTGCAGTCATACTACTTCACCCCCATCTCGACCGTCGACAAACACACCTTCCGGCACAATGTTAACCGCGCCTACAGCACGGCCCAGGCCCTCATCAACTTAAGCCTGCGCCTCGATGCCTCTTGCCGCTTTCTTGCCCACGCGCCGCAGCACGTCTTCCGCACGATCCTCGACGCCGTCGCCGTCGTCTTTGACGTGCTCATGTCCGGCCACGCGACCGACGTCGAGCTCGCCAACGCCGAAGTGTCGATCAAGAACTCCCAGGAGGCGCTGCGTCGGTGCTCCGTGCAGGAAGGAGACTTCGCGATGCGCGTGCTACGCATGTCGGAGAGCTATTGGAGCCTTCGGCACATGATGCCCACGCTGGAGGCGCCCATCTCGCAGTACCCGCACCGCACGGGCGCCGTGATTGCGTTCGGGACGCTGCGGAGGTGGAAGAAGGAGCTGGACCAGGCGAGGGTTGAGTATGGCGGGCCGGGCGCGACGGCCGGCGGACCGGGAGCGGCGGGCGTGGCGGGCGCGGCGGGGACGGCGTCGTCGATGAGTGAGTGTAGGGCGCGCGGGTCCGGTGTGAGCGTTGCTGACCTCGTGGTAGCGGCGGTCGGGGCGACGGATGCGGGCAACAATATAGCTGGCGGCGTGGCGCCGACGAACGACCTGCTACAGGACATCGACTGGTCGATGCTGATGGACGATTGGGACTGGACGGCGGGCGGCGGAGGGGAGCCAAACTTCCTCGGGCTCTCGTAGGGGGGGAGGTATGAGGCGGAGATGGGGCTTCTTCTTTCTGCATCCAAAGCCGATGCATCCTTGTGACGTTTTTGCATTGAGGCGTCTTAGGGGGGTTCCTGTTATCAATTTACGGGTGGATGAGTTTGAGAAGAAGAAAAGAAGAACAGAGGAGGGAGACTTGCGTGTTGGTGTGCTCGTTCTTGTACAAAGAGCAACAGGCTGAATAATAACATTTAACGGAAGCATCTTCACGCGTAAGACTGTAGACCTCCCATAGTGGCTGGCAGCATGCTGATTAAGTGTGTCGTTTTGAGTAATACACATAGAGCCCAACATCGCCCTTCCCCTATCACTCTATATCGCAGCTCAAATCCATTTCCTCTCGCAGCTTCCGGTCCACATCCCCCAACCCAGGACCTTTCCCTTGACGGCTTCGACGAACTGGTCCCTGGTGGCTCGACCCTCCACCATCTTCTTATCCAAGGCCTCGTTCAACGCCACGACCTGAAAAACATCTGCTCGTTGGTCAATGCGCGGTCGTCACGGGGTAGCCATGGACCAAATAAAAACTCACATCTATGGGCGCCGTGGTTCATCAGCGGCCTCGGAGGGACGTAGACGACATCCCGTCTGAACCCCTTGCCCCAATGAAAGCCCCCTTTCAGAAGAGACTTGCTCTCGTCCTCGACCTCAAAGTCGTCCGGGCTTACCCGCCTTGTCTCGGGGGCGATTCCACCATAGATTCTGGGTGCGCAGCGTCAGTCTTGTTTCTCCGTCGGTCCCGGGGGGGAGAAAGAGGTTGCAGGGCTCACCCGTGGCAGATGGGCATCGGCAAGGGCGCATCCATGTCCTCGACGAGGATGAGCCACTCCCTCAACTCCGGCTCAAGATCTCCCGATGTTTCCCAAGAGAGCGTTGGGATCCGGCCGCCGCCTTCGGCGATGTACTCTGGGCCCATTGTCGCGGGAGACGCGCCGCAGTCCGGCGACGTGACGGTGATGGTCGGCTCGGCGTGCGAGGCGAAGGCAGGGGAGGTGTAAAACGCCTTGGCATCGTGGCCGCGGGAGTTCTTTAAGAGCCAGCTGAGCGAGACCTCGACGTATTGCAACATAGACCCCATGATGATTGGGTTGAAAATGTTACACTGGAATTGATCTTCGGCGTTGTACAAGCAACGACGGAGTGGTTGGCCGGGGAGAAGGATTTTATCTTATAGTATCGTAGATTAAACTATCCGCCTTCCTTTGATTGAACTTGTTTTCATTTGAAGAAAAAACCGGAATTCGGACACTTATGCTTATCTCCAGCCAGGTTGAAGTGGTCGGGCGGGCCTCATCATCTCACTCATATCTCGAAGGATTCAATGTCAGATCCGGTGCCGAATCGGCCATCACTCGACCCCGTCAGGTCGAACGCCGGTGCTTCGTTTTCTGTGTATTTCTTTCCAAACAACTCTTTATTTCCTTCCCCCCCCTCTTTTATCTTGAATGGTTTCCTTTATTTGTTGACTTGCCCTTTCGCAAATAATCTCCGGGCTTTGGAGCGGTCTGAATTGTGATTCGGAACAAGACAGATTGAAAACGTCTAGGAAGCGGCGATACGGAACAATTCTGGGCCGGCAAGTCTAGATGATGGATTGGATCTCTGGCTCCGAGTCTGATTCCGTTGCCGAAGAAAGCCTTTCTTGCCTTGAGAGACAGCACCGTTCGACAGCTGAAGGCTTGCATCTCGAGATGGTTGCGAGGATAAAGATGCGGACGCTCCCGCCTTGGCGTTGCTTAGCGGACTAGTGCACCTAGTGGCTACAGGCAGTGTGGGGGACATCCTTTCCCTATTGCCCCTAAATGTGAAGACGCTAAAGAGGTAGAAACACCACTTGTGACTGCTGTCATTCCAAATTAGGTAGCGGAGTTTGCCATTTCCCACCAATCTTTCTTTCAACTTGTCACCAATTCATATTTCTTCCCATACATATTACAGGCCGTTTTGTCCATCCAACTTTCTCACAACTGAAATGTTCTCACCAACCCGCCACGGCATCCTGGGAAAGCTCAACAGGCCTCGGCCCCCTATCGCCTTCTCCAAACTCCCCAATTGCGCAGTTCGGTCGCGTCGGTATTCATCACGCTCATTTCCCGCAATCTTCATGCGCGGTGGCACCTCCAACGGCCTCGTTGTCCACAGATGCGACCTCCCTCCAGAGAATGAATGGCACGGGGTTTTGCCCGCCGCCATGGGTTCCCCAGACCCTTATGGTCGCCAATTAAACGGTATTGGGTCGGGCATATCATCGACGTCCAAAATCGTTGTGCTGTCGCCCCCATCGCGGCCTGGTGTCGACGTGGACTATACCTTCGTGCAAGTCGGCATCAAGGATGGCAAGCTCGACATGGCCGGGAACTGCGGCAACATGTCTTCGGCCGTCGGGCCAATGAGCCTGGACCAAGGTCTCGTCGTGGACCCGCCTATTGAAGAAGTCGATGGCCAGCAGTTTGCTACCGTACGTATCTTCAACACCAATACGTCCAAGGTTATCTCGGTACGCTTCAGAGTCAGTGGGAGCCCGCCCAGGTACTCTCCTGACGGCGACTACGCCATGGACGGTGTCCCCGGCACCAACTCGCCCATCACACTCAGCTTCCTGGACCCGGCCGGAGCCAAGACGGGCAGAGCACTTCCCACGGGAAATGCCTGCGATTGGCTGCTCCTCCCAGACGCGAGTACCATACAGGCATCACTGGTAGACGTCAGTAACCCAGGCGTCTTTGTACGCGCTGCAGACTTGGGTATCCCTCAACCAGAGGACTTGACGCCACAAACCGTCGAAGCGGATGCCGCTCTGAAGGTGAAACTGGACGGAATCCGACGCGCGGGCGCTTCTCTTATGGGGCTCAACCCCGACGTGGAGAGCATTCCCAAGATTGTGTTGCTCTTCTCTGATACCCGCACACCCGAAGTAGACATCCGCTGTCTAGCATTATCCATGGGACAGGCGCATAAAGCTGTCCCACTGACGCTTGCGCTGTGTCTCGGTGCTGCAAGTCAGCTTCCGGGCACTATTCCGGCCCAGCTTGTCGGGAATCGATTAAAGACCTCCATCATCATCGGCCACCCAAGCGGCAAAGTGGACATCGGGACCACTTTCGAGGACGGGAAGATCAAGTCGGCAGATCTCCGCCGCACAGCACGAGTGCTGATGAAGGGAGACGTGTTCTACTAGCTTCTGGGCCGCCGCCGCCAAGACATCGCGATATATGTTTGGCACGACGAGATGCATAAAATACGAGTGTGAATAGACGTCCATCTGCACATCACCTTTCGGCGTGGTACATTGGCCTATGGACTATGAACAGCTTTGGGATGCACCACACTCTCCTCCGACCGCCGGAATCGTGTCCACCTGATCGCCTCTGAGTAGTACCCTTTGAACGGCGTGGCCGTTCTGACAGACACGCTGGGGAACAAGACCCTTTTATAACGTGGCAACGACTCTGTCACAGGCAGCATGGCTGCGAAGGGTTTCCGCCTCGCCGGGGGTACCGAAATCCGAGGCAAGGCCATCGCTGCCGCCGGTACTTACCGCACGCCGCAACTGCTAATGCTGTCCGGAACCGACCCGCTGACAAGCTAACACAGTATGATATCGAGCAAACGGTTGGATCTTCAAAGATTGGCAATAACTTTACCGACCATGCCTTCTTTATGGCGAACTGGAGACTCTAGTACCGCAACTCAAATGTCGATTCTGGAAGCTTTCTGTTCTTCGAGCCACAGTACGGTGTCGGGCAGGCCAACAAATTTGTGGCCTCTGTCATCATCGAAGACAAGGATGGCCTCGTCGACATCATTGCTGGGGAAGAGGACAAGACGCCCGAACACGCCACGCATTCCTTCCTAAAGTACGAGCGCATCAGTTGCAGTGTCGTGTAAGTGATCGGCTGCCACCCGCCGAACGTCGCTTCACTGACTCGTGATGGTAGCAACGGAGCACACTACCCCATGGGTACGTGTGCAATCAATGGGCAAGGTTGTTGTCAGCGATCTGCGCGTTGTCGATCCGTGTTCCCAACCACCATTACGGCCCATATTCGAGCGGCGGTCTACGTCCTTGCGGAACAAGCTGCTGAAATCGTCACGTCCACGCAAAGCAAATGCTTGCTCAGGTTGGTTTGATGCAGATTGCTAGTCCAAAAACTCGTCGCGCGCAGAGATGGGCTGTAACACAGGATGAATATTAATGGACAACGCGGCCGCGTCTGGAGGGATGGCAATATCTGAAACGTTGCTCATGGATGACATTCTACTACTAGGGCCAGCCTCGGAAGGTGGACAGTCGACTGCAATCTGCCTGCCTGTCCCCATGGTCACTTTGTTCGTGGGAAGCAGCAACCGAGTCCCACAGTACGTTTTACAGGTTGGGTTCTTCATTCCTACTGATCAGCGTGTTTCTCTTGTTGTTGGACAGACAAGAGGCACCGCAAGCTTTTGCGGAAATTTTGAACAAAGATGGCAGTGATGCAAACAGATGCTATCCAAATAGAACTCCAAAGACGAGGCTGGAAACCACCACATCCCTATGCAGATGAACCTGGAGCACGAACAAAGCTCTCGTTACTGGTCTGGACACAGCACCTTCCTACTTTTTTTTGTTTGCCAGAGGGCTGGAACCAAATGAGCATGTATACCGGAGGTGGTGACCTTGACCGGAGACGTGGCCCCGTTTACGATCACCCGCCTCCTGAAGGGCCGTTAGATGAATAGATAAACAGATAGAGGCAGTGAAGTGTATTGCCGTCGTCCTAGTCTTCAACATTCCTTAGACCAAGCTGCACATTGTGCCTCGATGACTTGGATGTCACCTCTTGGCCGGTCAGGAGTGGAACAAAGGGGAGCTCAGCGGAGTCTGCTTGATGAATGCTGGTGACAAAACAGCGGACTTCGCTGTAATCCCCGCATGTGCAGCAGCAGGTGCCTCTGCTTTTCCAATCGCTGCCTTCACCTTGCTGTCCAACCGGCTTATATTGCGCTCTTTCTCACCTTGAAGTTGACCGGCATCCATCAACAGGATTATTGCGAGCACCAGCCACTTTTACGAAAAGCAAGAATATTGGAACCGCAAAATCTCGGCTGCGGAAGGTCTTTTGCACTTCACAACTCCGCCGTTGATACTTACCTACTCACCTCGCGGTACAAGCTCAGCCACGAGAAGCAAAGGATGCCGGCCCCGTCGCCTCGTCTCTATTTCGCCTACGGCTCCAACCTCTCCCCGACCCAGATGGCCCTGCGCTGCCCCTCCTCCGTCCCCGTCGGCCTGGCCCACCTCGCCGGCCACACTTTCATCATCAACTCCCGGGGCTACGCCAATGTCGTCCGCAGCATCGCCCCCGGGGACGATGCCCCCGCACCGCCCACGGATCCCGCCGGGCCCGGCGTCTACGGCGTCCTCTACACCCTCCCGCCCGCCGACGAGGCCGCCCTCGACATGTGCGAAGGCGTGCCTTACGCGTACCAAAAACACAACCTTCCTGTGACAGTCGTCTCCATCGCCGCCGCCGCGTCTCCTGCTCTTTCGCACGACGGTGACACCGGCCCCCAGAAGGGCGCGAGCGTCACCGCCCTCGTCTACGTCGACGGCGAGCGGGCCGCGCCCTCGTCGCCGCGGGCCGAGTACGTGGGCCGCATGAACCGCGGCGTCGACGAGGCGGCCGAGCTCTTTGGGCTGCCGGCGGCGTACGTAGACCGCGTTGTCCGGCCGTACATCCCCGCCCTGAAGTCGCCCACCGCGGGAGCCACAGCTATTGAAGACCCCTTTCACGACCGCGCTTGAGACAAGGGGGGGCCAAGCTCATCTCGCGATATGCCTTCCCCCCTTTTCGGTGCCAGCCACGGAGCGGTGAAGTTCCGAGGCATCCCCCCCTCAACCCATTATGTTATGCAAAACCGTTTCTCCGTTCGCTACCGAGCACTTTGAAAGAAAGGGAAACAAGAAGAAGCCACCGCCCCCATCTGCCCCCTTTTCCAAAGGCCAAGGGTCTGTCTCCGTCTGTCGCTCGTCGACCACGCGACCGCAAAACGCATGAGAGGAAGCGAGCCGCCAAGCCAAAGGGGAAAACGGTCAACACATCTTGGCAGCAGGAACCCAACCAACCCCCGACAAGCTTTTCGATAACGGCCAATTGTCTGCCGTCAGGGGTAAACCCCGTGACCCGCAGGGCGACACAGCAGCTGTAACCGGAACCGGTCGCCCGGCTGGGACTACCCTCATTTCCCGAGGCCCGTCAGGGCGGGGAGAAGGGGGACGGCGGAGATTCTCAGACGAAAAGGAAGAGCCTGCGTGTGCTACTACGTAACTGGTGTTTGCGGGGGCGTGCACGCGGAGACGAACGAAGCTAGATCCAATTATAGAGTGCAGCAAGGTTGGTCAGAGAAGATTAGAACCATGAACTTGTTGATATTGAAATGCTCTCTCAGAGAAGTCAATTCTCACCCAATGCGAAGCCGGCTCCTAGGTATCTCTCGTCGTGCTAGCTAGCTTCCGCTTAGTCCGTTTCTTCATCCTCTGAGCCCCCTCTTTCCAAAGGACTGAGTGCTATGCGAAAATATAGGATTACCATCAAGTCTCTGATACCACCCAAAACGCCATGCTCGATGCAATTCTGTCAGCCGTGTTCGACGTTCTCTCTCCATCTTCTCCTGAGTCCCAAACGCCATCGCAATGCAATGCTTAATACAAATGAAAAATTAATATGAAAGTAACCATGCTTCCCATCCATTAAGCACCCACAACATCAGCTGGATGTTTTAGCTAATGTAGAGGGAGAGACCTGCCGCAAACGCAACTGATCCCGCAAGTAATGATGCCGCAAATGGTGCCATAGAAGGTGCCCCGTTTTTCGAGCCTGATCCGCCCGATACGCCTCCTCCTCCTCCTCCTCGCACGAGACCGGCGGTGGCAGCTACGGGGTTCGCGACGGCAACGGCGGACGGTACGGCCCCCTTACCCTTGCCAATCTCGAGGACGTTGGTGCTCGTGGCGTTGAATTTCGTCTGCGCTAGGGAGATTTCGTTGTTGTCGATATCGTAGACGACGTAGGCGGAGCGCAGGAACGTGTCGCCGAGGACGTTGGTGCCGTCACCGGCCGGCGCAATGCCGAAGAGGCAGGCGTCCACACCGTTGGAGAATGAAGTACGCTTGCCTGTGATGGCGATAAGGTCGAGGACCAGCTCGTCAATGGGCACCGTGATAACGGCTCCGGAGAAGGAAAACGTCATATTGGCGCCGGAGTTGGCAGTGTTGCAGGGGATGAAAGCAACGCCCTCTTCTTGCTGGTAAACGGCGCCGACCATGGAGTAAATGGTCGTGACCATGTCGTCAGGGAGATAGGTGAGAGAAGAGCCCGAATCGAGGAGCACCGCCAGAGCCATTTTATCTTCCAGAGTCTTTGAACCGAGCGTCACCTTGGTTAACGTGATGAGAAACTCGGCAAATGTGCCACCCTCCTTTTGAATGGGCACCGTCTTCAGCTCGCCCTCGTAATGGGCCGTGTCGACTCCTCCAAAGAGAATGCTCCCCCTGCTGGCATCCAGGTCGTTCAGCCACAGGCTAAAGGCGCTCGATTGAATGAGCCCCTGGGACGCCATTTTTGCAGGGAGGTTGTCGTAAGGTTGCAGACCGGCGCGTCCGACCTGTACTTCGTTGGCCTTGTAGCCCACGCCCAGGATGGCCTGGGGTGAAGAGCTCGTGTAGCCGACACCAAACTGGAAGTCGTTCAATGTGGATCCACCGATGTTGAACTTGTCCGTCACGTAGTCTCCAGTCGCTCCCGAACCGTCAACGTATGAAATGTTGAACCAACTTCCGACGTAGTTGTAGGTTGACGAAGCGTTGGCCGAGTAGGTGCCCGACACCGAACACGGCGAACCCTGGCCTCTGCAGAGGGTCGAGCTGGCGGTGTTGACCCAGAGATCACTGCTCCCCGTGTCGAGGTGTAGCCTCATGGGCTGTGCTGGTGTCCCGACGGAGCCATTAACAAAGTACAATGTTTCCTTGATGAAGTTAGCGTGGGCCCTTTGGAGAGTGTATGCGTAGCCGACTCACCAAGTTGCTCAGAGTGGCTTGTACTGAACCCCTCTTCCGCAGCATATCCTTTCTGTTGCGAGTGTATGGTATCGTTGCTCTGTGCAAATCCAAACCCACAACTTTTGGTGCGCTGCCCTCACTTTTCTTGAGTACCAGCCCATCGACGGACAGAAGCGAAGCCGCCAAGGCGAAGAGTGTTGACCTCATCATGTATTAGGGTAGTGTGAATAGTGAGTTGCAGTGCTTGAACTTTTTATCGGGTTTGATGTCCGGGCCGGCCGGCTGCCAAGCAATGGTGCCGGAGGGCTCAAGATATAATAGAATGGCCTGGTACTATGAAGTCATTGATGGATCAGGCGGACAACGCGCAGGAATGACGATTAGTCCAGTCCAGTGTAGACCGCCGGGTTCGGTATCGGCGGTTGGGGAGATCGGTAAACGGCACGGTGGGGGAGGACTCGTCAGCCGCGATGGTGGCGAAGCAGCATGCGTTGTGCTGATGAAGACGGTTAGGGCGGAGTTGGTTGTGCTGGCACCGAACTAGTAAGCAAGAAAAAAAAGGCCGAATAGCTAGACAGGCGTCGGGCGTGCGGAAGCGTAAGAAATCCCGGAGGCTCGGGGATTATTAGGAAAAGGCAGGAAAGAACTGCGAGCTGACTTTGGTCCGGGGGGCTGGTGAGTAAGATACGCAGGCACAAGCGGATGATGTTGTGCAGGAAAGCAGAGATGAAGCCAAAATAGCAAGGAGGGATCGGATTGACAGGTAAAGACGAGATGTAGGCCTTCTATGTATCGAAAGCCAAAATTCCGGACCTCTATTCTTAGAATGGGGGGACAGCGCGGGCCATGGGCAGGCCAGCAACTGACACTGCCAAGCGCCACAGCTTGTTCGCCAGGTCTCATCCAGTCGCAGACCTGACGTCGTCGTCATGCTTGGCGGGGGGGCATTAAGATGGGTTGACCGGGGTGAAGAAGGTTGATAACAGGGTCCGGGGCTATAGGTATTTGGACGAGACCGCGCGCGAGCGAGCGAGCGAGCGAGCGTGGTCTGGTCTGGTCTGGTCTGCCTCAGCAGGCCGCTGCGCTGCGCTGCGGCCTGCACTCAGTGACATTTGTAGCGGGAAGGCAAAAAGAAACAGCAGAGAATAGGAGCCTTGACGGACGGAAGAGCGAATAGGCGGACGAGGAGGGCTGGGTCGAAGGGGAAGGCCGAGTCACTCCGGCCGGGATGACCCCCCCGGGGGGGGGGGGGGGGGGGGGACTACCTAGTCGAATTGGGGTTGTGCGGATACCTCGAACTATCTGGCAACCACCAGTCAGTCCAAGCGTCGTCGTCGTCGTCGTCTTGTTTGCAGTCGCAGTTGCAGTTGTTCTGCCACTTCCCGCCTCCCGGCTGCGCGCGTGTAACTACAGTACAGTACAAGCAAGTAGGTGCTTGCTTGAACGGGGAAAGCGTCGACCGAGAGAGAGAGAGAGAGAGAGAAAGAAAGAGAGAAAGAGAGTGTGAACCCCCCTGTTTCCCTATGCGTTGCCGCGGTCGTTGGCCGTTTGTCGGTCCTGACAGGGATGCTGAAACAAGGGCACGTCCCCATGCAGCTTCTTCAGACAACTATGGAACCAACGACACTGCCCATCACTCATCCGTAAGCCTGCCTGCCTTCCCAAGTCCGATTCATCGTCCATCGCCAACCAGTCGGGAAGTAATCTCCGTCCGAATAAGACGTCTGCTTCAGCAAGGAAGGCGGTGAACAAACGAGATGCGGTCCCTGTAATTGGTGACACTCGTCGCACTTTCATCAACACTACGAGAGACCGACACGACGACGATGATTGAACCGAACGGCGACAAAGGCGACGATGCCGCCCCAGCCGTGTCGTCGTCACCTGGATAGGCTGTGCAAGCACGTGGGTTGCGTAAGCAACGCGGCGGTGAATCGCCAATGGCCGACGAAGCCAGCCGATAGATACCACTCCGGGAAAACGGCGAATCAGGTCGCCGCTTGCGATGTGACTCGTGGGGAGCGGAGGAAGGGAGGGGTTGGAAGATCAAGAAAAGAAGTGAAGAAAAAATTACAGGTAAATACGTGCGTGCCGTGAAGCCGTTTGCCCCCCCAGACGTTTTCAGTTCACCTAGCTTCTTCATCCAAACACCCCTCCCCACAGTCCCGCCCTGATGCCGATTTCCGGACTACCGGGATGTGGCGTGTCCGGGCCTAGAGTAGAGGCCAGTCCCAATGTCAAAGGGAGGAGATGCAAGCGGGCAGAAGGGATGACGAAGCACTGCTCCTTCTTAGACTCCGGGTTCTTCGTCTTCCCGGCGACCATCATGCGTGCAAAAAAGAAAACCAACATTTAGATAAAGAAAGAAGGGAACCCCGTTAGGCTCTAAAGTAAAGTGTCAGCGACCTGACACGGCGCAGTGGCGGTAGACTCGCATCGACAGGCGCCCCGGGTTTTTCGTTTCTTCGCCCAAGTCGGGTGCACCCCTGACCCGCGCACGGATACTGACACGTGCATGGCATCCAGCCTCATCACGTGGGGGTCTCGATAGGCTCGGCGGACGACGGATTAATATGAGCCCGCGGCCCCAATACCCTGACTAAGTAAGTAGACACCGGATGAAGCCCGGGGTAGCGCACCGTTTTCCCGCCGCAGCCGTTACGAATCAACCAATCACTGCATCATTTGATGCCACCTGCCATTGGTCCCCGGAAAGGAAAACGTTCCTCTATCAAGCACACCAAAAAGTTCCAAACGGTAAGGTGCCCAAAGGAACGTCGCCCGATGTCTGATTATCAAAAGGTAAGATCGGATCAGAATCAACCCGTCGTCCATGGAGGTCACTTCATTCAAGAAACCTAAGCTGCTGCTACACGTAGCGGGCGCGCCAAGTCGTCATTCTTCCATAGGATTTCGTAGGAGCGACACGCCAAGATGAGAATCAAGTACGGACGCGATGGTTTGCATCTAGGCAGCCACGATAAGCCTCGCGGCTCACCATGTGTAGTTGTAGGCCTCCCGCGAGTGCGTGCTTCGAGGCAGCTTAAGGGTATTTAGGAGAGGTGGAATCCCGGTAGCCGGCACTGCGACACCATCCACGAGCCTCACCAGAGCGAACATCGATCGCTCCCCGCTGTGACCTCCCCCCGCCCGAGCCATTCATCTTCACGTGCTGCTTGTCTTCACGTCATCTGCCGCCGAAATGGACGAACTCGTTGTCGCAAGCATGGACCGCTGGTGCGCAACCCAACCCTCCACCCCATAAAGCGACGCCCCTCCCAAGCTGACTTCCATGTCCCTTCCAGCCCAAGCTATTCTGTAAGACAACCACCCCGTTCGACAAAGGCAGGGTGGGACGGGGAGGGGGGTCTTGTTTGTATGGATGGGCGTCTTCGGCGCGGATCGACGAGGCAGAACTGACCCGTCCGCTTCACGCAAAAAAAGTCTTTTTTCGGAGCACTAGGCTGTGCGGCCGCCATCGTCTTCACCGTCTTTGGCGCCTCCTACGGCACCGCAAAGTCCTCGGGCGCCATTTTCGCCGCCGGCGTACTCCGCCCGGAGCGCCTGATGCAGAACACGCTCTGCCCGATCATGGCCCAGATCCTTTCCATTTACGGCCTCGTCGTCGCCGTCGTCATCGCCAACGACCTCGAGGAGAAGCAGGCCCTGCACACGAGCTTCCTGCAGCTCGGCGCCGGCATCAGCGTCGGGCTGTGCGGGCTCGCGGCCGGGTTCGCCATCGGCATCGTTGGCGATGCGGGGGGTGAGCGCGCGGTGGGCGGTGGGGGGCCGTCTAACAATTCGCAACGTGATCCGCTGACGCTTTTTGTTTTGTTTTATGCGGCAATAGTGAGAGCCACCAACCTGCAGCCCCGCCTGTACGTCGGCATGGTCCTGATACTCATCTTCGCCGAGGTCCTGGGCCTCTACGGCCTCGTCGTCGCCGTACTGTTGCAATCAAAGTCAACGGACAGCGTCACCGAATGCAAGTCCTGAGGGATACAATACCATACGCGGGCGGCCCATATCCCCCACCCCCCAGTTCCATGGCCAGAAACAGACTCTCTGCTGCCACCAAAAGGTTGTCAGAATACCGTTCAAGTGGGTTGCATCATGTATTCGATGGGTCGTTTGCTTCGTTGGTTCCTCATGCGACACATCCGGTCTCGCGTATCGCAAAACACTTTGCTTTGTAATCCGTTCATTAATTATACTTTCACACCGGCTCGATGAGCCTCCTCGCTAGATCACCACGCCGACGATATTCGATCATGGAAGATCTGCTTGCGAGCCCTTGAACTCTTTTTCTTCTTGTTGTTGTTTACATCTCTGCCTGTGGACAGACAGCGGAAGATAAAAAAAAAACCAGAGAGAGGCGGGGAAGTGAAGCCTTGTAGGAGCTTGGGGCGATGGGAGACCCGAGGTTTCCACACCCTGGGCCTGGGCAATAGCACTCTCACATACTTTTCGGGGTCCGGCGGCGTGTATCATAATCCGGCGGCCCTCATTCATCCATGCCTCGGCAAGCCGACCATCGTGCAACAAGTTAGGCGACCAAGGCCATCGGGGGGGTGCAACCCACCAAACACCATGTCGATATAGTTCCACCTTGATGCTTCGAGTGTAGTTAAAGGGGGAGGGGCACAACCACGCAAACGACTGCCACCATCACATCGCTGAAGCCAAAAGGACAGTGTTATGAAGAGGCTGGACTACGCGGCGTGATAAACTTCCCTTAGAGACACACCCTTCATAATCAAGAGGGTCTTGTTCATATACACATTGGAAACCATATAGACATGGAAAATATCATACACCACCCCCATCCTTTCCATCATATACACACCCAAACACGCACACACCCAAACACGCACACACCCAAACACGCACACACACACACGCGCGCGCGCGCGCAAGCACAGCCGCGCGCACGTACGCACTCGAATACCCAGATGCCCACCATCACTTCAGGGAGGCACCCACCCCAGCTCTTCGATGGGCCATTGTATCCAAAGCCGGTGATCCTGATCCAGTAGCGACCACGCCCGGCTGATCAGATGCGTCGCCCACCCCTGCAGCCACCATTCGTTCTCCAGCCTCTTGAGCAGTATGCAAAAGTGCGAAAAGATGGCGACGGCCTCCTGCGTCGCCCCCGGCACCTTGAGCAGCGGCAAAAAGTCCTCCGCCATGTGGTATTTCCATAGGAAGGCGTCCGTGATGTCCATCCCCCGCCCGCCGTCCCACAGGAACACGGACAGCGTCCGCCGCAGCTCGTCGATGGCGCGGTTGTAGATCGGCAGCAGGGCCGGGTCGGCGCACGTCTTGTTCACGAGCCGCTGCAGGTCCGCCAGCAGCTCCGACTGGGCCCTGGACTCCTCGCGCGAGTGTAGGAAGCGCTCGTGGCCGTGCTTGAACATTGGCAGCAGGGCGCCGGTGTAGGCTTGCGGCTGGAGCAGCTTGAGAAGGGATTTTGTGCCCCGGAGCAGAAACATCCAGTCCGGGAAGGAGGACTCGCCCATGATGAGGGAGTCGGATGATTTGCGCGGACATGCGAGGGCTGCCACGGTGTGTTAGCCTCATGAAGTCACCATCATCTCGAAAAACAAAATAAGGTAAGAAATAAAAAATCACGTGCCTTCGCCTCCCGACCTCGAGGAGCGTGTACAGATGGATAGATGAGAAGAGAAGAGAAGAGAAGAGAAGGAGGGGAAGGAAAGAGAGGGAAAAGGACTAGAAGAACGGGGGGCTAAGGGGCAACTTACCAAAGAAAATGGTCAACACCGAAAACAAGTACAGCTTTTCGCAATTCTCCCCATCCAACGCCCCCATCAGCCCCATGGCCGTCCGGCTCGCCATCTGATGGTACGTTAACGCGCGACTGATGAAGAAGTCCCTCTTCTCCGGCCGGTTGTGCGCCAGGTGCAGCGCCGATACGCTCAGCAGCGCGCGCATGACGTAGTCGCACTCGAGCGCCAGCTTCACGACGGGCACCTTCCACATCTGCCGTACCACGGGGTCCGTCGAGAGCGTGTTGAAGGCGAACGTCGTGAAGTTGTGCATGAGCTCTAGGTCGATCAGGTTCAGCGAGATGTCGGCGCCCGTGCCGGTGCCGACGCCCGTGCCGGCGCCGCTCCCGCCGCCTAGGCCCTCGCCGAAGCCGTGGCCGTTGTCGGCGCCGCCGGAGGAGACGATGCTGTCCGGCGATCGCGGGATCGATGACGACGAGTGGCGTTGCGACTGGAGAAAGTCGCAGGGAACCGCGTGTTTGATGCAGTTCCGACAGGAGGGCTTGTGTTCGTCGCACTGGCAGTCGTCTTAGTCTGGGTGGTGCATAGTATAGTAGGTAGGTATTATAGGGGCAACACGTATAAGAGGGGGAGGTGTTGACGGGCACTGTGTGGTCCAATGCGATAACAAGATTGGTATTCATATGTCAGGTGATACGAGTAGATGGAAACGGCCGCTACGTTCACTCGACACTCACTGGCAAGTCTTATACGAGTCGATATCAAACCACCCACCCACGAGCTCATCGCAAAAAAAGACAAAACAACGCCAAGCAACGGGAACCAGAAAACCCAAAAAAAACAAAACAAAAGAACAAGAACAGAAACATAACATGGCAAAATAAAAACACAAGAACAGAAAAGGAAACGGGGGGGGGGAAAAAAAAGGCTTGTCTCACCTTGATCTTCCGGTTTTTACACGTCCTGCAGCCTGTCCTTGATTTAGGGTGAGACCGTCGCGAGACAACAGCCGCGCCGGCGGCGGCAATCGCGGCGCCAGGTGTACCGAAACACCCACCCGCCGTCGGCGCGGCGGCCGTGATCGTCGACGAGGAAGCCACCGAGGCGGCCGAGGTCGACCCTTGAGGCACTGCAGCACCGAGAGTCGCACCGGCGCCGGGCGTCGTCGCCGTGGCCGTCGGAGTCGACCCCGGTGCGGAGGACGAGCCGCCGGACCCATCCATTGGGCTGTCCATGCCGGGCGGGCTCATCAGAGGGTCCCCCGACGCGCGAGGGGGGGGGGGGGGGGGCGTAAATCGCCGTAGATCCCGGGGCCTAAGAGGAACGGCCCTGCAAAATAACCTTGGTAGATTTAAGGGCCTCGTACGTTCGGTTGAATGCAACTGAGCGCACTTGGAGTGCGTAAGGGCACACAGTAATCGGGACCCGCGGGGGGGTTGTGGTGCAGGAAGGAAATGATACGAGGAACGTGGTTGGCGGCGGCCTCGTTTTTCTCGGATGCAAGGCGCGACGGAGACCCGAATACGAGAACGACGGGTTCGGATACTGAAATCGAGGGGGAAAATCACTTGCCTTGTTGCTGACGGCCGTGCGGGCCGAGTCTCTGCCGCAAGACAAAAGGTGGAGGTGTCCACCCCTACCTACCTACTACCTACCTACCTAGGTAGCTTAAACGCACAAGGTACGACAATCCGACACCCAATTTCTAGGCATTGTAATACGGCAAGGGTCCAAGAAGGTATATATATATATATATATATAAATATTCACGAGCGATAACCTTCGAGGCTCCGGCGGGAGTTCATTTGAGTTCGTCCGACTTCATCATGTCAGGGTTCTTGTCCTCGTGAATCCTTTTCCATTGACACTCATCATCTATCGGCGCTGTCTGGTTCTCCTCCAACTCATGCTTCCGGTGAGACTTCGGCCAGCACCCTCGTCTCCCTGTCCCCTCGAAAAAACAAGACCCATCCCTGCCTTTTCCCTCTGCTCCATGTGAACCACGGACATGCCACAGGCGATTCATTCCCTCTATATTACCAGTCTCTCCTTTCAGTGACTAAACAAGTATGCAATGTGATTGAGACGATTTGCAAAAACCATGAGAGAGAAAACAACAACAGAATCCCCATGCCGCCGTGATGATGGAATGAAGGCAGCATTTCTCGTTCCGCATGAGTCAGAAGGGTGTCAAGAATATCCGCATTGATCAAAATGAAAAGTTTCCCCCCCTTTCATGAGTACGTCGTGTGAGTTGGTGGTGAGGTGCCAAAGGTTCGTGCGAGGTCGAATGGGACAATTCTTCCACATTTGTGTCGGTCGGGAAGCGGAACGCCGTGTCACCGCCTTGGTACAGAAAGCCACAGGTCGTTAGAGGCAGCTGCCACCCCTACGACGACCGCTGCGCTGCAACGCTTCTGCACTCGACCATCTATTTGGCATGCTTCTTGAAGGCAAGCAGCTCAGATAGACTGCCTAGCGGGCATCCGTGCTTCAGGAAGTCGTGCTGAATAAGTTCATCGGCGGATGCTCTGCTCTTGACATCAACGCACAAGCAGACCGACAGGAAGGCCTTGAGCTCCTTGCTCAGCTTTTCGGGCTTCTTGAGGCGTGGTGTACCATTGGTGGCGATCAGGTACAGAGCCTTGAGAGGCTCCTCGTTCAGGTAGGGCGGCTCGGACTCGATCATCTCGATAGCCATGATGCCCAATGACCAGATATCGACCTTGGGGCCATACTCCTTCTGCTTAACAACCTCGGGTGCCATCCAGTAGGGTGTTCCGACCATCGTTGCGCGCTTCGACTTAGACTCGGTGAGCTTGGCGCAGAAACCGAAATCGGCTGAATAAAAGTCAGTAGCTGCGCGTCAAATCTGTTTCACGGTGAACTCACTAATCTTGACGTTTCCTCGAGCGTCCAGCAGCACGTTGTCACTCTTGATATCACGGTGAATGATGTTCTGGGAGTGGAGATGTTGCAGACCACGGCAAGTCTGTATGGGGTCAGTATCAGCGCGGTATTCCGGCGGAGCAAGGCTCTTACCTCCAGGCAGATGGTGGAGATCTGTTCCTCGGTGATGCTAGGGTTGTTGTCAATGACGTCCGTCAGGGCACCGCCCTCCATGTACTCCATGACAACCCATAGTTCGGCGTTGTTGTTGCGCAAAAACGCATCCAGAAAGTTGACAATGTTGGGATGCCTGCTGTCCTTCATGACCATGATCTCGTTCACGATCAACTCCTTTCTGGGCTGGTGTGCAAGATCCATCTGCTTGATAGCGACTTGGGCCTTGGCACCCTGGGCACGCAAAACATCACGGGCAATGGGCGAGACAGCGCCCTCTTTGACCTTGGCAACGTAAACGGAACCCGAAGCACCTTGTCCAATCTTCTTTTGCTTGGAGTAAGAAAGATTTGGGTCGTCCTTAGAAACGGCCTCCTTGAGCTTGGCCATGACTTCGCTCTCGGACATGGTGGACATGCGCACATCCTGCTTGCGTTCTTGGGCAGGCGGCTTGGCAGTGAGCGCTGCTTCTGCAGCCTTGACAGCATCGCTTTGCGGCGCGGGCTGGGCCTTTGACACGTTCAAGGGCTTCACAGGAGCGGGCAAGCGAGATGGCGGCGCGGCCTGCGCCTGAGGCTGTCTGGGCTGTTGGGGGCTGCCGTTGGGGTAGCGCTGCTGCTGGCTGGACTGCTGGTCCGGACGAGGCGCCCGCTGGGCTTGGTTGGGGTCCCGCATAGAGCTGGAGCTCTGCTGCGAAGCCATGGGAGGACGATTGCCAGCACCGGCGGTCGGCGGTGAGGGTGCGGGACGCTGCGCCCGGAGCCCGTTGGCTTGTTGCTGTTGTGACGGCTTGGGCGCCGGAGGAGCTGCCCTTGAGGGGTTGTATCTGTCTGTCGGAGGGATGGACGAGCCGCCGCCGAAGCCACCGAGCTCTTGTTGAGCCATGGGCGTCTTTGTCTTGGGGATGGATGAGTTGAATACCTCCAGATCCCGACGGTTCTGTTCCTCGATCTCCCTCTCGCGGATACGCTGTGCTTCCAGCTGTTTCAAGCGCTGCTCTTCGCGAGGATCCACCTGGTAGTTGCTGGCCATGCCCTGCATCTGCATACGTTGTTGCTGCTGCTGCTGCTCCGTGGGCGACGGCCGCTGTCCCTGTGACGAGGGCTGTGTGTTATAGCTGGGTTGACGCTGGGCCTGCGACGGCGGCATAGGCCTTGGAGGTGCGACTGAGGAGCCGCCACCGCCATAGCCGAGCTGTTTGTTTTGCTGGCTGCTGGCAGGAGGTGTAGGCGTAAGGCTGGAATATTGTTGGGGGTTCTCCGCCCGCTTGGTCAGGTCGGAGTAGAAGTCAAGGACCTCGAAGACGGCCTGAGGGTTACGCTCGTAATCCTCCTTTGTGATGGCGGATGAGTTGAGGAGCTTCGACCATTCGGGCGGCAATCCGACAAACTCGCCGGTCTGGGGGTCGAAACCGACGTGGACAGCATGGGAGAAGTTTGTGGGATTGCTGACACCGCCCATTCCAGGACAGGCGCCGTAGATGAGATCGATCCATTCGTACAAGTCGTCATCGCTCTTGACGCGAATTTGTAACGTCTTGGTTTGGCCATCGTCTTCGCCCGGGCTGTTGGATGATCCGTTGGGGTTTCTCTTAATCTCAAAGATGGTGCCAGCGGCCTCGACTCGGCCAACGTTGACGACGTCCTTCAGGTAGAGGGTATACGTGACCTTGCCACCCTCTGTTTTGTGGAAATCAAGCGATTCTTTTCGCAGGATAAGGTATTTCTGCTTCCACGGATTGATGAAGTTCTTGGACTCCTTCACCGAGGCCCACCCTTCTTTCTTGACGGCGACACCTCCCATCCCATCGTTCTGGCCGGATTGCTGGCGGGCGATAGGGAGCGAGATGGTTGAACCGGTGTAGGTCGAGGTCGCCGTGCTCCTGATAGGAGAAATGGCCATGTTGGCCATGTTGCCGGGAAGATTGTTACTTGGCGTGAGGGCGAGGCGAGGTCGATCGGTTGGGGGTCGTGGCGCCGGGCCTGGGTTCATGAACTGGCCAGACGAATACACACTGCGTTCGTTAGCCATGATTGCTGCGCAGCGTGTGGGCGGCGACGGCAGATGAGATCTGCATGCGACAGAGAAATGGACAGGGTCGGTGGTGGCAGTCAAAAGAAGGACGACGAGGAAGCGAAATGGGCGAAGCCGGCCTAATGATGGTGGTTACGGAGGAAAAGGGGGGGGGACCTTTTGGGAAACGAGGCGCGGGATGGAAGTGATGAATGGCAGGCAGGTAGGTGGAATGGAGAGGACAGCGCAATTAGAAGGCTGATGGTGGTTGTCAGACTGGGAAGTGCGCGCCACGGCACATCAAGACGAAATTAACCCCACTTTTAGCCTCACTGAAGGAACTCGACACTCCTGTTGACTTGGAGAGAGGGGGCAGGCAGTTCAGTTGGGCGGTGGTGCTGACAGTTGTTGCCGTCACCCCGCCGCAGTCGCTGTTGCTACTGCTGTTGCTACTGCTGCTGCCGCCGCCGCGGCCGCCGCCGCGGCCGCCGCGTCTGCATTTGCGTTTGCGTACCCCGAGTTGCCTGCAAAGGAGCTGATTGCGGGTGCAGTGCAGTGCAGGATAGTGGAGGAGCGGAAGGGGGAAGGGAAGGAGAGAGATGGGGGACGGACGGATATGAGGTTGCTGAGGGGGAGGGAGTATAAGAACACACGTACATGATTACATTCAATACGAGGTAAAAAGTCGTGAACAATGACAATGAAGGAAGAGAGAAGAGATTCAATCCAGGGAAAGAAGAGTGAGGTGAAGAAGATGCTTACCGATTCTGCGTCGCCATTTCTCTCGCTCAGTCTCTCTCTTCCAGCGTCAGATCAGACACGGGGAGCAGACAAGAGGGGGGTACAGTTTAATAAGAGAGGCGTGTGTTTTCTGTGGCTGTCCTCGGATGCGAAGCCCCGGGGCAATGGCTCAATGTATGGAACACGCGATGTTTCGTAGCTTTTGAGCGGTACACTATACTCGTGCCTCCTGGGGGTCCGCCACTTGAGGACGTGCAGCGTTGCTACTGATGCTACTGCTGCTGCAACTACTACCGCCGCTGCTGCTGGCCGCTGACGCTAGGTACCGAGGGGGCTGCTTGCAGGCTTGGGTTGCCTGGGTTGCTTGGGTCGTGGTATACTTATGAATCGAGGATGAACAAGGGGGCATGCCAGAGGTGCAGAATGGCCCGGGCAAGCTTCCAGAAGGGTGGTCGATGCTGTTGACCCGAAACAACAAATATGGAGATATGCTGCTCGTTGTGAACGCTGCCGATGGCGGTTTGCAAAGGGCGTAGGGGTAGGGAAAAAGAGGAAGAGTTTGGGAGAGATGACGAAAGAGGTGCTCCGTAGGGAAGAAGAGAATAAGAGAGAGGGGAGGAGAGAGGATTCGAGGACGAAAGCCGATGGGGGCAAGGTTTCCCCTCTGTCTCCCGTATGAAGTGAGTTAGTTGTTGGTGTGGTTTTGGGAGGGGGTGGACGGATTTCTGCTGTTGGCCAAGGCCAGGCCAGGCCAGGGGACTGGGGGCTAGGACTGCAACTTGAGTGGTGGGCTGGCGAGAAAGGGGGCGGCGACACGCCTTGGACGCCCTTGGTTGTGGTCGATCAGCCGGAAGGGGAGGGGAAAACGAAATGAAGAGAGAGAGAGCAGCATGTGCTGTGCTGTTACGACGCAGCCTACATGAAGTAGGTAATGGAGGGGTGTTTGCTGTTTTGTGAAAGCTTCCCTGCCAGGCCAGTTAGCCAGCGGGCGGGGAGTTGACATAAACCCGATGATGGGGTTGAACATGACTTGGGGAAAGGGTTCGACCGCGAAGAGGAGGGAATGAACCGACCGGGATGGTTATGTGAATCGGGGACTGACTGGATGAGGTTGATCTCTCTTCTCGATGGGGTGTGTTCAAGCACCGTATGAGGAGGCCCTGCCTTGGATTTTCGAGGCCAAGACTTGATGCGTCGCTGCTATTCGGAGAAAAAACCCGTAGGGCGCCCAGAGATTGTTTCTGGTTCCCTTCGTTTCGATCTAATTATTCTTACTTGGCGCTTGATCCCCCAGTCAGTCTCCTTCTGTTGCGAGGGGCTCGCTCAACGATGAGAAGGCAGAATGAGGAAACAGCACGAGCACTGGTTTGCCATAAAAACTATGTACATAACTAACTACCCGACTACATAGTACCCAAGTAGCTAACCTAACCTACCTAGGTAGTCCCTGGCCGGGACGTCCAGGAGGATTCAGGGTCTCTGCATCTCTTCCTCAAACCGCACCTCTGTCCACCGATGAGGGAGGGGCAGGTGCAGGGGTCAATCGGCCGATTGCTAGTAGGTAGGTACGAATCTACGTAGGTACATAGTACAGGTACTAAACAAAGGGGGGAGGAGGAAGGCAAGGATGAGGTGAGGATAGAAAGGGGACATGACCCTGACCTGGAGAGAAAGAGGTCGCACTGAGGAACGAAGGTCAAGGAAGGACCGCCCTAAAACCGCACCAACTTGACCAGGCCCCGACAGCCTCCCGCTCCTGCCAACGAATCAGGTATCGATGCAGTACGTCGGGTCGCGCGCTGGTGGAGAAGGGGACGCATGTGGGCCCTCCCCGAAATCATGTCACAGATTGCATTGCACTGCATTGCACTGCACTGCACTGCACCACACCGTCGATGAGCCACTACACACTAGAATTTCCAACAGCTCAGTACGTGACCGATATCACCTTCCGGGGTACGGATACCAGCAACAGCAACACGACACGGAACCAACCGTGCAATGGGTATTGTTGCTTGCTTAATAATATGGAATCAAACGACAACTCTGCCTTTTAAACGTCCATACATGTTTCAGGTACAGAGTGATTCATGTCCAACACGGCCAACTCCTGTTAACGGTCGGCCGACACGTCATAGTGGAGAAAAGTGCTCCCAAAGTGCTCAATTGCAGAGACGTTGTACATATTGTGGAGGGAACATAGGTACAGGTATGAGCTCCATCTATCCAGCCAGCCCAGCCCCCTGGTGTTTGCCTCGCCCTGCTGCGCACCACGTGGATGCTGCGACGCACGGAGGAAGATGAAGATGATGGGATATGCTTCCGAAAAAAAGACAAAGAAAAAGAAGAAGAATACCACTTTGCCGTCTCTGTTAGACGCAGACAACCGCGTAACGTACGACACGCGTCATTATTTACAACGAACGCGATCCACCCTTCCTTCTGAGGACGACACCCATTCGACTCCCCACAAACTGCCCGACGGCGCATCCTCATCCCGTCTGATCTCGACCGATATCAGAACTCTGCACCATGCCTGGCTTCGGGACTCTGGTGACTCGCATTGCACATCAGTGGCATTTCGTCGACCCATCAAGCTCAGCCCAATGTCACAACCTGGTTACGCTGTCGATGGACATACGGCATTCGATCTTCACTCGCGGAAACAAGAGACAGCCATAACGATGCTCACCCCGCACCCACTACGATCAACGGCAAGACTGCATGGGCCCCTGACCTGACTCTTGAGACCATCTCCTGTTACCTGCAACACTCCCTTCCTGTTTGCTGCAGGAAGCGATGCGATACGCTCAAAGTACTAGTGGCATACGAGAACCCACGGCGACGCGTACTTACTTTCAGCCTCGGCAAGAAGGGGAAATAGAACACTAGCTCCATTGGAGACGTGCACAAGACAAGGCGGCAACCGGCTGTAGCCTGTAGCCAACAACCTTCAGCAGTGCGGTTGCAACCTAACCTCGAAACTTGACGTCCTGAGCCTAGCCGCAAACTTAACACCCATGCTTAATCTACACTCGACACACCACTTCTCCCAATAAGCCTACAACGAATTGGTACCTAGCGTCCAAGTCCCTCTTTCCACTCCTGTGGTTTGACTTCCGACGTACTGCTTTGCAAACACAGCTCAGCCGATTCGAGCAAGCTCTGGGACTTCATTGAGCCTTCGATCCCTGTGCCAACAAACATGGTACCTAACGGCCTCTACACGTTCTGTGTCGCGATAGCTGTCTTTTCTGCAATCGCACAGCTTGGGACATCTTCTTTGTCACGAAATGACGTCGAATTGGGCCAAAAAGAAGGGACCCGACCGAAGACGTTCGCTGCGTAAGGCAACGCCGGAAACTCTCCCATCTGCAATCAGAGCTCGAATCGCCCACCACTCACTCAGTCTTTAATCAAAACCATGGCCACACCCCTCCAGAACAGTTCTAGCACTCGGGGAGCTCTCTAACCGCAGTGAGGGATCTCGGACCTCGCCATGTGCCCAGGTACCTACTCGTCCTCATCATATCGGCATCGCCCGAGTGAGAGCGGCCATGGACCTTGTTCAAAAGTGCCGCGATTTGGGGTTCAACCAAAACCCCGCCTAAAGCCAAGATCCGGCGAACCACACCGACTTGAGCATGCTCCAGAGCGGTTGCTGTCTGGGACATGCCGTGGGTCTACCCTGGAGTCTCCTGTCAACGACTCGTCCGTCTCACCCTTGGAGCGCCGTGTTTCACATCACCCCTCCGTTTTCCGTCCCAGCATTGCACAGCAGGCGGGGAGCTGGCCGCCGCTGAGCAGAGCACGGGAGGGCGCCCGCCATGTAGTGTGTACAAAGTCCTGCATACGACACAGGCTTGCGCATCATGCCCGCTCAATACCCAGAGGTGACAATCACGGGGCGATTTGCATTACTAGTAACGTATATGCATAGGGAACGGAACAACATAGCCAACGGAACACCTGAGGAAAAGTGGGGTCGTTCTAGGTAGGCTGCACGCAAAGGTAGTGTTAGGAAATTGTTAAGGAGCTCTAACGATTCTGTAACAGCACTTTTGCGTGCAATCTACCTAAAAATGACCCCACTTTTCCTAAGGTGTTCCGCTCGCTATGCATATACGTTATTGCTGTTTCTAGATCGGCTTAGTGGCTATTCAGCCCGCAGCCAGATGAGCCGTTCGTTCACCGAGTCGTGTGGCCAGAGATGCCACTCAGCATCGTCGAGATAAACACTTCTTATCCAAGAAAAGATACATGGGTATCCAATCCAGCCTACCAAGATGCAGGATGGGAATGCTACCCCTCCACCCGGCGACCGACCACTGCTGGTCTCTCATTAACGGTAGACTGAGCCATTCACTATTCGAAGGTAAGCCCAGCACGCGGTCTACACGTACTGTCACCTCTCAGCTCTCATTCTAGAGAGGGAGAAAGAAAAAAAAGGTAAGGCGAAACAAAGCGTGGGCAGGGCTGACTGCACAGTTTTGTATCTGTTGCAGGTTCATGCCACCAGCCAAACAACCCCCCCCCC